>QNGE01002423.1:39586-62580 GCA_008508345.1 Paragonimus westermani
CTACGTTTGTACAGGCTTAGATGGTTAGGTCACGTATTAAGGATGCCAGCTAGTCGTCTTCCACACCGAGCACTGTTCGCTGACTGCGACCGACTGGTGTAAAGTGCGAGGTGGTCAGATAATGACCTGGAGTAGAGAAATGAAGTGGTTCACCAAGGGGTTGACCACTGTGGGTCGTGCTCGGCTGCCGGGTTGGGGCACTTGCGACTTACAGAGTCGGTGGTTGGAGACATTAGGTGAGATGGCGGCTAATCGAGCTCAGTGGCGTGAATGTTGTCGTTGTTTGTCCGAGTTGTCTGTGAAGTGAGTGCATTTAATGACGCGTGGCAGTGAAGGCCGCAAGGAAGCTGTCTCGCTGATGATGCCTTACTCTCACTTGCAGCTCGTTTGTTTGTTTGCAGGGTGTAGCACCTCGACGTTGTATGTTTGAATATAGACGTAGTCATTTTCAGTAGTTAGGTCCCATTCCGTTCCCTTCATTTTTCCTCCTCTCTTCTTATATACGGTTTGTTTTTTCTTCGTAATTTTGTGTTAGTTAAGCATTAGTGTGAACCACTGATGTATTGCCGTCTATGATGATGATGATGATGACGGACGCACAGTTACCTATTCTTGGGGAGTGGCAGCTTTCGATGCGACAACTACCGCCGTACCACTCGGTGTCCTTCCTCTCCTAGCCAACCTGTGATTGATGTCACATTGCCCTCGGTTCATCGTTGGTGATGTACTCTCGCACTGAAACACTAAACTCGATGCTGATTGTGTCTGAGGCAGTACGAATTTTATTTCGCAACTCACTGGACCTCCGCACGATCTCTGCAATCAGGTGGACGCAAGACTTGTATACCCGCATTAGATGGTTAGTACTAACACACACCGACCTGTGATACGGCGCCTTCCATATCCATTCTTACCAACGATCATTTTTCTGCGGACCAATTTTCGCTCAGCCGTGGTGCTCGAAAAGGTCGCCAACTATTGCCATTCCTTTTTGGCGTGGATGTCATCTCAGAGACAACACTGAAGGATGAATATTCCGATGATTTCAAATTTCCCTATGTCGAACTTCGTGATGTGGATTATGACGATGACGCCACTGTGGTGTAGGACGAGTTAGCTCAAAACGCTTCGTATAGACCGGTTTCGTTCTTCAAAAGCGTGAAGCAGTCAGTAATTTTATCCTCCTAACTAGCTGCATTTGTGTTACTGGGGTTATAACTAAAGTTTTGTCCCGTATATATATATATATATATATATATATATATATCACTGCGGAACACACGGATGCAAAGCACGCGTATTCCTTTTACACTTGTAAGGGTTATGTATTTGCATTTCCCTCACAAATATAAAAAATTATAATCAGGCAACTTGGGATTTGAGAGGAACCTTGTTCTCTGACATAGTCATGCGTGTATGGGTAGATCAAGTAGTAAAGTATCTTTCTTACTCTTAACTTAAAGTTACCTGAACACGCTCTCTAAACAGCGGATATCTGACTTTACGTAAAACGACTGCAACCCTGATAATTTCCTCAATAATCTTTTGTGCAGCTTCTGTCCCTGCACGGTTCCGCATTGGCTGCACTGCTCGCGCACTGTTATTTTCAAGCCCTTTTGTGGTGGATGAGGAAATCCCGTTGTGTTCTGGTCCTTTTCTTTGTACACTTGACTAAAGAATGGGCAGCGCGGATATAATGTACAAAATTATAACTTTCATTCGCAGTTCGATGCGATTTTTCCGCTTCCGCCGATCCAACAGCCATTCATTTATTGTGAAAGAAACTTCATTTTTGCTCAAATCGATCAACTGAGAGACATTCGAAGGATAGCGCTCCTTCATCCATCCATCATTTTACTCGACGCAACGCCAGTTCAGTCGTTTAAAATAGAGAAGTCTGACCTTTACTGTATACCATTCCTTCGTCGCTTACTCGATTATCACGAGTCAACCGTATTTGCAACCGCTCTACCTGACTGTACATTATGTCCCCGTTAATGTATCCATTTGGGCAAAAACTAAAAAAACGCGCTTGATGTTAATTAATCTCTAAAGGGTGGCGTTTTTTTTGTAGGCCGATTTGCCCTTCTGCGCGCGGCTTTGCTGATTGATCAGATCTTTGTTACCTCAAAATATGTAGTCACTCTGGAAGGACGGTGCTGAATGTGTGTCCTTGCGATGGGCCCTTGTAAATGAAAAACTTCTTTGTGCGATTCAAAAGCTTCCTCTCTCCGTCTGCATTTTATCAGACTGTCTTCATACGTGAGCTAAAATGGTATGAACTTGCTTCGTGAGAGTATTTTTGCGATCGTTTCATCGTCCCCTCTTCGATCTTCACACACATACTCTCATCTCACTCTCAGTGATGACTGTGCCCCAGCAATCTGTTTTCCATATTTTACTCGATCACCACGTTTAGCCTCTAATAGTCAATATTACCGAGCTCAGTGGAATCGAGCTGATTGAAATGAAAACTTCATAAAAACGTGATATTCGGTAAGCATGTGATCGATCAGAATAAACTGCTGTGCCTGAGTAGTTATTCAGTCGGCGCAAACAAAGTACACCAAATTACGAATGACAACCATCCGTGTTTCATATTAAGTCCTATTCAGTCACACGGGGCTAACTGCCCCTGATCAGACTTTTGCCCATTAGTATCAGTGGCTATACTGGGCGCCCATGCTAGACCTACCACCTACCTAACTATGCGATTGCTTACGTATATTTTACAAGTAGGGTTTTTTTCCAGGGCATGTCATTCCTTGCGCTTGAGTTTATCATTTTGTTTATGAAGTTCATCTATTGAATGTTTGTTTCACCTGCTTTGGGACGATATGTCAGTGTGGAATTTTATTCACCCTTTATTTTGTTCGATTTTTGTTTGGTAAGACTGTTACCTATGCCTAAGTGTTCTGCCGTACTGGTAATTGCTTCTCTCATCTTCGTTGTTCCACACTTTATTCAAACAGCTGTTCTTCCTTCCATTAACATTTTCTTCCTGAAGTTGTACGTCTGACAACTGAAATTTCACGTTTTGCATCATTGACAATAACTTAACTTGGTTTAGCGAAATCTCTAGTACATCCCTATAGTTTCCATTTCAGGTTGGAATTATGTTCTTTTCTGAGCGTTGTTGATGGCAGCCTCCATTTTCAACTTAGCACATCCAGATTTAGTGAAACAGTCAATTATGTAAGTTTGTGAGAGTTGTTTAGCCCACTTTTTCATATCGCTATTAAGTTTTATCCGTCTTCCCTTGGTATTACAATCTATTTGGTGAATGCAGTTTTAGCGAATGTCTGGAACTATTCTCATGAGACTCACTCGTAACCGGGCCTTGTTCCAGGGCTTTTTTTCCGATTTGTTTGCAAACGTTGTGGTATCGATTGCCTATCGATTTGAAAGCATATATATGCTTCTTTTTCATAACGATGGATATCAGTAAGAAAAATGCAACGCACAGATGGAATCATTCAACGAAAGGACTGTTTTCAACTACTCTACTTATATTCACATCAGTCAATGCTACATGTTCGCCTGTTTCATCATCGTCGACGAGCTGATGCATTACTTCTATTTGATATTTGAGCTGATAGGACACTGAGAATTGTACAGGCGACTTTGGATTATGTAGTGCAGGTTACCAGTCGAATAAACGTATGATGAAGTGTATTCCGTTTTTCGGAATGAATTACCATTTTCATCTCGATCAGATTAGGAGATCAGACTCCTGTTGGCCAGGTATGAGGTACACTCTCGAGATTACCTAAACATGATACGGTCCAATTTGGAAGGCTATGAAGGTACAAGAACTATCCCATTAATTCAGGATTAACTCTATTTGTGATGGTCAGTCTTTTGTATTATTTGTTCAATATTATTTGTTCGGTACTCAGCTGGCCGCAGCCACGTGATGTGCGACAATTTTCGTCTTTGCACACGTCTCGTCATACGGGTTCATCATATTTTGCACTTTTCCCCGGGGTTTAAGTAACTTCATTAAGGTTTGAATCGTTATTTTGAACACTAAAACCCAGGGCGGGAGGTAATTCATATGGACTTGAGGTACATGGAATACTCTTGTTGTTTGTTTGTGGGTGTCTATAGTATCTTATCAAATCAGTTCGAATGCATTTTGATTTTCAGCCCTATATGTCTATGTACAGTATAGCTGTTTAGCCGCTGAACTGAAACTGCGAGCGTTAACCCAACGTACGGCACCGTGTTTTTTTATATGTATAACTATACATGTATATATGATGAAAAAGTGCTACATTATGCTTCGTGCGAATACCTGTTTTTGTAGTTTGTTGACAATTGTCTTGATGTCGGAAATATAATAGAAAAACCGGGACCTCATGTGTGGACGTTCGGACGGTCAGTGGGTTAAGCATCTAACGAGTAGGTCTGAAAGGAACGCTTTGGTTAGGCAGAGTGCATGGTGGGCGAGGTTAAGCAGGGAGTATTTTATGAAGAAAGTATGTCACAGGCTGTGAAATTTCTAGAGAAAGGGAACTAAGCCAGGTCAGTTGCAGAGGTATCATTGCTTCCATGTGAATGTTTAAGAATGCGATGTCTAAACGTAGTCTTTATCACCATGACCGACGAACGCATAGTAAGAACAGTCTAACCAAGGATGGAGAAATCAAACGTGAGCAAAATGCCCGATGGAGTGTTAGGGTTTGCGAAAACCAGACAGCAAAGGTAAGACATAAAAATTGGGATAAAATAGTCGATTGATACAAACTGACTAACTTAGGCTAGAAACAAGCATGATACCAAGGTATTCGGCTGGAGAACGCCTCTGCGTAGATTAAAACTCCGTCCGAATAGAGTAATGAAACCTGGATGTCATAATTACAGATTGTGCTTCAACGGAGGTAATGTGCACGTTCTGGCATTTTTTTGCTAACTTGTTTAAGGCCTCCGGCTGGGGACCAATACACCAACCCATCCTGGGGTATATTGTTTCTTTCATCACTTGAGTTAGTACATGCAAACTCATTTAAGTGTTTCTTTAAGTTTGTTTAATTGTTCAGCTGTTAAGGCCGTGTAAACCTAGACGGTTGGGCTATGCACCAAGGTGACTGAATAATCTTCTGCCATGTCGAGTGTTGGTCGATTCCGGAGTTGAGTGGCTCAAGGTGCTCGGTGTACAGTTAAAGAAATCCAAGACAACCGGGTGGTTGTCATTTTAGGTTTAGTTTGTCTTTCTGACAGAGACCCTAGTGAGCTTGCTGGTCGCTATCTGGAAACCTTTGGAAGATCGTGGCTAGTCGGGGTTCACCAGTATAAATGTTGTGGTGGATTGCCTTTAAAGTACGGATAACTGCCAAAGCCAGGGTCAGGGAAAGCCTTGTTTCCCTCACTTGTTTGTTCGTAAGGTATAAACCTCTTCGTACTGGTTATTGATTTTATGCACATTTTCTTCAAATAGTCGAATTGCCGCTCCTAAATTTGCTCTTCACTAGTGCATGGCATTTGAACACGCGTACCAAGTGCCAACACACCAGTTTGGACGGTAGTGATAGTGACGCTGTCCAGCTGTTATGTGCAACTCGACTTAACTTATAACAGCCTACGCTTTGTACCATATAACCTGTGAAAATAGCAATTTAACAAGCGACTTTGTTTGACCAATTGTAGCTTTTCTGCAAACGTAACCACAGACTCAGTCCGTAAGTGAAATTGTTCCATTGTGGGGCACGCACCATTTACTGACACCCTATTTGCCAACTTTCACTCATTTTGCGCCCAAGCTCATCCGGATTAAGGCATGTCATTTTGAGGTAATTCCCTCTGCTGGCGTGTGTGTATTCACCAATTTTTACCGTCATCTGATCAGAAACTAATTACGTTCATCCGCGGTTGGTTTTCCCAGTGCAACCGCGTGCAGAATGAACAGACCTACAAATTTTTTCCGGGGTTTACTAGTTTTTTTGTTGTGTGCGTCCTATGTACATACGAGTAACGTTTCGAGACCAGCAATGTGACGGTTCTGTGCACCTTGTTTGGGCTGACACCGATCTCACATCACTCCTGGCTCTAATCATCACGTACACTTTCATGCGTGTATGTACAAATAGTTCATTTGGGTAAAATGCTATCTTTTTGTGTTGTGTACGTGAATGGGCGGTATCGCTTTCTTCGTAGACGATTGATGCAATGTATTTTACTAACTCGACCGGGAGCACTCAAACACGTATTGTATATCACCAAGAAATGTTCAGTACAACTCTTTCTGGCCACCTTGCATTGAGAATAATACGAGATAAAATGATGTGCGGATTGCATATGTACTTAGCTCCTCATTCGAAGTGTGTCGAAAGTGAAGCTGCTCTCGTATATATAGAAGTATATTAGCTTACCGGTGGCGTGAGCGCGAAAGTCACATTGGAACCTATGAGTAGTCCATGTGCCAGAAATGGCTTGAAAAAGTCAAGCTATAACTTCAGAATCGTCTTCTGCGGGTTACCGTTACCCTATGCCTGACACATACATTGGCAATATGTGCGTAGTTTGCTTCTTACCTGGCTGCAGTTTAGAAAACCGTCAGAAACCTGAAATTGGTCGCCATTCCGCATTTTTTGCGGGACGAATGATAATTTTAAAGAATCACCCATTTGTTTCGTAGTCTTCCGACCTCCCCTGATTATTGACCTCTTAATACTCTATAACTCGACTGGTTGGGCCTTGAAGTGGCAGAGGCTTTTGAGCAGTTTGTGAGGCTTCCTCGATATCGCTTAGGTTATACTGAAATGACTAGAATATTTCATCTCTATGACTTTCTCCTGTGTAGTTCGCCGCCGGTATTATTGCGACGATTTCCTTCTCCTTTTTTTTACGTTGAATCTATGACCTGCTGTCTTTTTTCTCTCGTGACTTTATTTCACTTGGGCATCAGTATCGACCACTGGAGTACTGTCGCTGACGATTGTGTACTACCGTCGCTGATACTGCTGCTACTAATTGACTTGGTATTGCCATGAGAATCATATGATTGGACCAATATGTAACAAATGCATAGCTGTGCGAGTCTGTTTACCGGACCAGTTCATTTTATGTGACCCATCGAGATCCATTTTTGTTTGTGGATATTACTACTTGTGAATATTACTACTACTTGTTGGTTAGGCGATTGGCTTTTGATTTTTTCTCATTGGAATACTTGGTTCCTGTGGTGTGTAACTTACCAGTGTTCCGTCATCGTTTCTCCAAAAACAATCATAATGCAACGAGGTCCAGTTTGTTGAAGGTGACATTGCCATTTCGTACTATTTTTGACTTTTTTTTACCGAAATTATCTTGTGGGTAACAATTATTCCGCGTGTAGATGTGTCCAGTATGAAATATTCTACTAATCTGTTGTACCTTTGTATCTGCTGACTGACCATCGTTTGTCGCATATTGAATTGTGTTTGTAATATTGGTATTGATATGTTCGCTGAGCTTGGCATTTAGGTTGCAAACGTTTCATCACCAAGCGAGGTGACATCATCAGTGCGTGAGTGTTCCAGCGTATAGTTTTGAATGTGGCGTTTGGTGAAGTTGGATCGCTGCCTGCTCTTATATAGCAGAATAGGTTGACCTACTGGTCTGAATTCTGGTTGGTCGCGTTCTGTCGTGTTTGGCCTGACCCAACATCGGTTGATTTTGTCGCAATTGGGTTTTGACCTAATGTCCGATTGGTTGTTCCCTGGAGTCCTTGGGCTGGAGTCTGATTGGCTGCTCTCTGTCGTTTGGGCTTACCAGTATTTGGGCTTGATGACGTGTACGTCTCCTCAAATCCTTGATTCGCATTGGTTCATAGATTTCGTCTAGTTCGATGTGTTTGTTTATTGAACCGGTTGGTGAGTACCAAGCTTCGAGAAATTCTCTTGCATGTTTCTGCGGTGTTCAAGTTGAAGGCGTGTCCAGTTTCGTCCTCGTGAGCGGAGAGCAGGGAGAATTGATCGTGTCTCTTGATGGCCAGTTCGTGTTCATGTATTCGTGTTGATAATTTCCGCCCGTTTTGGCCGAAGTAGTGTTGTCTACAGTTATCGCATTGGATTTTGTAAATGACGTTTCTTCTGTCGGCGGGTTTGGATTGTTCTTTTGGTTTTGGTAGTATCCTTCGTAATGTTGCTGTTGGCTTGTGCGCTAGTGTGATACCATGTGTTCCCAGTAGNCTAGCGCACAAGCCAACAGCAACATTACGAAGGATACTACCAAAACCAAAAGAACAATCCAAACCCGCCGACAGAAGAAACGTCATTTACAAAATCCAATGCGATAACTGTAGACAACACTACTTCGGCCAAAACGGGCGGAAATTATCAACACGAATACATGAACACGAACTGGCCATCAAGAGACACGATCAATTCTCCCTGCTCTCCGCTCACGAGGACGAAACTGGACACGCCTTCAACTTGAACACCGCAGAAACATGCAAGAGAATTTCTCGAAGCTTGGTACTCACCAACCGGTTCAATAAACAAACACATCGAACTAGACGAAATCTATGAACCAATGCGAATCAAGGATTTGAGGAGACGTACACGTCATCAAGCCCAAATACTGGTAAGCCCAAACGACAGAGAGCAGCCAATCAGACTCCAGCCCAAGGACTCCAGGGAACAACCAATCGGACATTAGGTCAAAACCCAATTGCGACAAAATCAACCGATGTTGGGTCAGGCCAAACACGACAGAACGCGACCAACCAGAATTCAGACCAGTAGGTCAACCTATTCTGCTATATAAGAGCAGGCAGCGATCCAACTTCACCAAACGCCACATTCAAAACTATACGCTGGAACACTCACGCACTGATGATGTCACCTCGCTTGGTGATGAAACGTTTGCAACCTAAATGCCAAGCTCAGCGAACATATCAATACCAAAACCATCAACCCGAGCTACGAACATCACCACCACTGTGTTTGTAATATTCTCGGTAATCTGTGTTTGGTCTCCTGTTTTACCACCTGATCATTCCCCTGTCCTTTTTTAACCCTCTCATTTGTACTCTTGCGCTTTTTGACTTACCCCACCCGTTTTACTGGAACTACCACCGATTTCTCACTGTAGCTCGTTCGACACTGGGTTGATTAGCCACTTGAACCCTAGCTTGTGTTCTCTCAGTATTTTTTCTAGAGATCCTACAGGTGAATTCGGGGTACTTTTAGGCCCTACAGCAGTAAGCGTGGTGTCGGAGTTCTCATATATGTTTTTGCTGTTCGACGTCGCCGCTCCCTTTCAACGCGCAGGCACCTAGTCGCATCATATTAGTTTGCAACAACTACCTTTCAGATGCTAACTCACTTGACTTTAAGATGTGATCTGTACGGAAACTCCATGTTCCTGATCCTCATAGGTGTCATTTTATAATTGTATAAGGTATGGTAGCATAAGCAGTGTGTTCGGACTCCATTGAATCGGAGGCAAACTGCACAGCCAACTCCCAGATGAGTTTGTGTTCTCAGGATTCAGCCTCTGTTGTTCCAATAGTGGGATGTGTGGTCGACGTGGGATATGTGAATGGCACTATCCTACTTCGGCCCCCGCTAAAGATGTGGATCATGTTGACTGAGGCGAGTGACCTGGCCCTGCAATATAGAATGTGCTTCGCACCTTCGATATTTAAGGGCCTACTTTATGACAAGCGTTCAGCTTTCCACTCTCATCATTACACACAGCCCACCTATGACTAGACCGTCCAACCTTTTCGAACAACGCCATCTCATTGGCTCGTAACTTTGTTAAGGTGATATTAATGGGACTGGTGTATAACTGTCTTGCATTTTCCATCTTATCCATCTATGTCGCCCAAAACATCAGGTCACTGTGCCGAAAATCATTCGCCAAGAACACCGGTAGTTAAATGAAGCTACGATATGGTCAATTAACAACCCGGTCTCGAAATAAGATAACTCTAGCAGTCCAGTTGAATACAGTCGATAAATGCTGCCTGCCAAATTTGGGATTCCATGTTACTCCCGATCGTTGGCTAGAACCGCTGCCTTGTATGGTACGGTCAGTGGTGTGCCTGCGTCTGCAACCATGCTGGCGGTTCTGTTTAGTTTCACTTACCCCGTTTCCGTTTCTTCTGTTCTCTTTTGACAACATTTTTAATGTATTCCTCATCGCTGTTTTTATGAGCAGTTTCTCGAGCAGCGGCACCACTCGATGTGTGAATCATGGCCGTTTATGTGTGAATGAGTATATCTGGGGCTTTCTGCAAAACTGTTTCGTAACGTTCAGTTTGAAGAAATGCGTGTATTTGTCTCCACGGCTAGGCAATGAACGTTACATGCCTGTTGCTAAATCTGTTTCATTGTTCAATTTTCAATAGGCGACCCATTCTTCTATCTTGCTGTTGTGGTGGGGTTTATACGCTGCATCGCTCCACTTGGCTATGTTGACTAGAACTTCAGCCTTACCAGGTACAGCCATATAAGACAGGCCAAGGGGAAGTAGTTAGACGAATGGCAGATGCACTCGTGGGGTTGTTTGTAAGAAGCATGATCATATGGGCATGCAGCGGGACCATTTTCATAGTCATAGTACTGCTGTCTTTCAAATAAGAAAGAAGGGAGTTTGTACAAGCATCCTAAAATAAAGAATACTCCGATTGCCCAACGGCTACCCATAACTGCGGATGTATTATCTACCGCGGTAGAAAAACCTTCATCATCCAGCGACATGATGTATTTCCGAATACATCCACTGCGCACAGCAGTCATCAAAATCAACCAGTGTTATCTCATTCACTGCCATCTCGGGCTAGATAGGTTTCCATACCAAATGAGTAAAACTCTGGAGTCAGTGACCACAGGGGTTTTCCTCTAATAAAACCCTATTTTCTGTAGTCCTGCTGCTCAGAATTTCAAGTCATAGGTTAGATGACGCCACGACACAAACGACCGAGAAGTATCAGAAGTTGTTGTTCTGACAGATCAGTCCACCCATTTTCACCTTCTTCCCCTGCTGCTAATTACCCTCTCCTAAAGCCAAGAAAGTCGGTACACATTGGTGCTCTTAACGCCCAACAAACTGGTCAGCATGCTGCTCAGAGGAGCACCCCTCTTTAGTAGGGAATGCGCCTCTGTAATCCAAGCATTTTTCCTCACTTGAGTTTGCTCTTAGATTGTATGGTTCTTTCTCAGGGTTTTGGTGACGAGTTTGTCGAAATTCACAATCAAGCTGGAGTGGGGATTGCGCTGAGCCATAAGGCATGGCAAAAGCTGCTCGACTGGTCCCCAGTGGATAGTCGTAGGAACTGGACGGGCGGGCTGTCCGTTTTAGGGGACCGTTCAACTAGCTTGAGTCAGCTCGGTTAGCTATGTATATTAGAGGTTGTGTGGTTGGCTGTGGCATCCCCGACAACCCTTCTTCGGTAACCGAAGTGATTGAAGTTTAGACGGATGGAACGTAATGAGGCTCCAGGCCTGATCTTCTTTCTCCATCTCTTTTCGAAGACGGCGGAGAGATGATTGTCTGAGCTGACCACGCTCACATCCCATATTGGAAACTGAAGAGGTGCCTCACAACTGGTGCTCACCAACAGTTATTCCCATTTTCAAAGATGGTAGCAATACATCGCTCGACAATCAAGATGGTATTAGCTTTCTCTCTCGTATCCATGGTGCTCACAGGCCACATGATGTGGCAGCTTCCGACCCACGTAGACAGAAACAGATAAAAACGGGCGGGTTTTCGACTTGGTCGCGGATGAGTAGATCATGTATTCATCTTATCACAGACGCTAAGGCATCGATACTCTTTGTCTCAATCGACGGTCGTGGTATTTTGAGCTTAAGGGTTGCTTTGTGTTCGGTTGCCCGACATTTTCTCTGAGACTGTTTTCATCACAGGAGAGTCCCGGAAAAGTGTCAATTCGTAGTCGTATATTTGCTGTTATTACGGGCTGCGCGTTTGCAGGCAGCTATCTCGAGTAGTCTCCACGTCAAGTGGCGTTCGACATGTGTGTCCAGCTTCCCCATTTCTTTACAATTTCGTGATGAACGATATTCTGAAAGAAGCACTCAGAGATTCCGAGGAGCTGGGAGTAGAACTTTTAACAGGCAGTAAGCTAACTGATATTAAATAGGTGAACGGTGTGGCTCTGATCAACTCTTCGTAAAGAAGACGTTGAACAGAGGAAATGACGTGGCTAGTCTGTATGGCATGCACTGTGCTTTCAAATTACAACCTATTGTTGCAAGACTTATATGGTGTTGACTCCAGTTTTTATTGCGGGTAAGCCGCTGGTGACCGGATCGCTTCAGCTACCCAGATAGTGACATCTCATCAGCTTCTACTAATACTGACGAAAATAGTGAAAGTATGTAATGCATTAGTCAACTCTCTTTGCTTATGACATCGCAAAGATTTCCATCTGTCGGTCTAAGGCAGGGCGTGCAACGTGTATGTGCTCACCATTGCTGTTTGGGTCACATACGTGGCCGATTTTGGTTGAACGATGCATACAGGCTCTCTGGCTTCCAACATCATTCTCTCCACCACTGAGTCTGTTTCGAATAGGCTGACTTTGTGTGCAACTCGACAATCCTTTGGCGCATATTCGAGAAATGTGCAGGTTTGCGGTCGGTAATCGAGATAGTGAAGCTGCAACCTTCACTGGTTGGATTCCATGTTCCGCACGCCGGTGGAGCTTCCGCCCACCGTGCGTTGTTCACTGTGGCAGCTGGTGGCTGATAGAAATCGCAAGGTGGTCAGGCGATGACGTGATCACGGCTGTGATAGGCTGAGCCACCCGTCTGAACAAAGTTGGCAGGTGCCTTCTGCTTGGTTAAGAAGATTGTGCCCATCCACGTCGCTTGTTGATAATATTGTGACATGGCAATGTCACGTACAAAGTCTAGCCTGTGTTCGCAGGGTTGTTTCTTCCTTCTCTCTCCGGGAGTTCCATCGTTTTGTTTCATCTTTCAGTTTCCTCCTTCTCATCCATGCTCTTGCACTTACTCATCACCGTGCTACATCATAGACCATCGTCAGCCCCAGGGGCATTCCAAACCATCTCATCCACAGATACGGCTCAGCTGAACTTATCGGTAATTAGGCAACCCTCAGCATCACATCACAACGATGGGGTAAAATTTAAAGTCCACCAGGTGATCTGTAAAGACAACTTTGGCTGCTTGCTAACGCCTCTACTCATGCTGGCTATCAATTATGTGACCGTGAGCTTCTCGAATGTTCCTGCTTTATTTTGGGAAGCCTGATCAATTAGAAAACGTCTCGCGGAGTTGAGACGCTTAAAAAGTAGGATCAATCATGTAACCACTTCGAAACGTTCAGCGTAGAACAGGTACCACCTAGAACCGTCTGAACTTAAGTTTGTTCAACATGTGCGTCTGCTGTAAGTGATAATCGGTTTTGTTCTTGTCTTGCTCAGAATCTGAAGATGAATCCTACTCTCTTCTACAGCGTTATCGCTGCACACATCAGGACTGATGTTATCTTTTCGCGACTTCGAGCTATTGTCATTTTTACCGGTACAGATGTAGGTTCTAGCAACAATGAATAAGCAATTAGTAAATGTGCATAAATGCATACCACGAGCGACTTCTTAGCACACAGAATTTAATTCGGTTGAATTTCCCGAACTATCAGTGCCGCTAATCAGAATCGATCTTGGTAACCTGCGTTCACACAAGTCATCCGGTCCCGATTTGATATCACCCTGTCGTCCTGGAAAGCCGTGTTATCGAATTAGCAAAACCGTTGACAGTAGCTTTTAATCATTCTTTGCCATTTTTTCACCTACCGGAAGTCTGGAAATGGTTTACGATCACACTTCCCTTTAAATGTGGATGTAGAGATGACCCAACACACAGTTGACTAATAGCGTTGCTCTCGGTGGTCTCCAGAGTAGTGGGAAGCTTGCCAATTGACTCTCTGGGCTGTGGTAGCAGACTTCGAGTTCATTACCACGGAGCAATATAGTTTCCTATGTGATATTCATGCGTCCCAGATCTGTTGATCTGAACTTGACAAAGGTGGTGATTGATGTGATCTGTATTGCTTTTCGTGAAGCTTCTGATTGAGTTGATCACTTCATCCTACTATGCGAACTCAACCATTTTGACCTTGTTGGCCACTTAAAAGCGTGGCTTGTGGATTGTTCAGCTGGACCTTGGCACAACTTCAAAGTAAGCATACAGTTGCCAGACTGGTTTCCTGTCAACAGCGGTGATCCGCACGGATCTTACGCCTCTCGTTGTTCACTCTCCGCTCTTGAACTACCCAGTGCCGTCAATACACCGGTGCTGCTGTATGCTGACGACGCAAAACTCAGCTGAGTCGCGGATTGTTTAGAACATGAAACTCTACAAAACAGCTTCAGCCGTCAACCACAAAAAAACACCTTGCAGATCAGTGCCAGTGAATACAAGATTGTGCACATGCGTCGTCAAAATTGCGTTTACTGCCTTCGTGACACTGGGTTAATGGTGTCCGTGTGCAAACGAGACCTGAGGACCCTAGTGACAGACAATCCAAGTCCGTCTGCAGCTTGTGCAGCCGTCGCCAAAATTGCACAGATGACACTGTACCTCTTTCGAAGAATCTGTGGAACCTTCCATCATGAATTCTTTCCCATCATGTCCACCTCCATAATTTGCCTACATCCAAAATCGAACACACTGGCCCTCCGTCCCTATCTTACAAGTGACTGGGCACATATTAAAAAGGTTCGCCGAAGGGTCACTGGAAGAGCTATGGTTCAGGAAACTAGCGGAACCAGGTCAGGTTGTACTGACTTACGGCCACCTCAGGGAAGACCTAGTCTTCATCTACAAATTACTCCACACCCCATGTAGATCTTTCAGTAAGCAAATATGAATGTCTGAGGGACCATTTACTGAAACTGAGTTATGGAATAGACAAGCTGCTATGTATGCTGAATTACTTCACAGGTATAGTCTGTTAACATTAGAACACTACCTAAATCTGTGGTCGCAGGTGAATAAATTGAGAGTTTTAAATGTCTATTTGCTTGGCGCGACAGCTGCACCGCAAGCTTCCTAACCACTTCACTAACCCAATTCCTTAGGTCGCCAAATGTGTTTGTCTAACGGTGCATTGTTCAGTTGTGTTTCAGTGTTCACTGCTGATTTAATTGCATGGCCCTACTCAAGTATTCTCTTTTTAATTTCCACTAACTTTGTCCTTACATGTATGAACAGTTTATTACAGTGTTCCTTCTATCAACTATTTCGTGATGGTCTGTGAACATTGGTTCTTCTGGACGACTTCTTCAACACGAACCCATTCTGACGTCCTTATGATTTACTGTCATATTATGTTGTAGTTAGTCGGCAATTTTTTCTCATTTCCCCGTTACAACCCTCCTGTTTCATTTATGTTTGGTTCCGTTCCCCTGTCTCTTCCTTTGGCTGATCTATCAAGTTCGGACTAAGATTCCGTGAGGACTTAGGCTAACATTTCGTGAACGTGAATAATTCAGTTTTCATCAGCACGTTTCGAACGTTCTTATGTAGATCAGCCGATACTCTCTTACCTCTCCGATGTCGTTCTTCATTAAACTATTTGGGACAAACTTTCATCCAGAATATCCGATCGATGTTGATCATCCAATGTGCGTGTGTGTTCACGTTGTACATAAGAAATTCGTTTCTCGCATGTAAAGTTCGTTTGGGATAATTACTTATCCTTCATTCGGCTCAAGTTTGTATGATCAGCCTGTCGGCCATACATACTTCGCTGGAATGGGATTTGTTCGGTTCAATTCATCTGGTAGCTCTTTCTAACTTACCAGATTATCTTCAGTGGACAGAAAATTAGAGGTAAATGAATGTCGTGTGTTGCGTTGAAAATCGTGCGATGTGCTTTTCGTGTTGTTTGGAAAAGCTCTGTCTCTGGTTGTACTACTGTTCCTTAGATTGTTTAGGCTATTCCGTTGTTGTGGCCAAATGTCTAAGCTATGTGTGATATGTTAAACTACAAGCATACTGATAGATTACTGGCATAGAAAAAATCAAATTGTTGCCGGTCTTTTTTAGTACTGGATGTGGGCGAACTTCAATATTGTGCTTGACATATTAACCCTGAGCTCCATTGTTCAGTCTTACTGTATTCCGAATTTAGACATTTTTGTCCTCAAACACCATCTGTTAAAGTTCACGCGCTTGTATTATCGTTCGACTGTCCACCCAGTTTACCGCGAACTGTCGAGTCTAATCGGTCCTGAGCGATTACGTGGTGTATCTGTGTGTATCTCTGTTTCACTAATAAGCAACCGTTATCTTGCTGCGTTCTCGTCTGTTCACTCAATTGGAAGAAAGAAAGACTAGTTTAACGACCAACTTTACCATACTGTCACATTGATTGCAACGTTTGTGACCATTACGTAGTATTTTGTATCACTAGGTAGGACAGATGTAACCCTCAACTGCGCTACTCTTCAGTCGTCTTCAGTTATCTGTCCACCGACATTTGCGTTTACTCGCACGCACCAGTTGGTATCAGTGAGCAAACAAAGATGAGGTTATTAAATAAACGTTTTTTTTAAAGCGGGAACCAACCGTGTTCATTATCCTAATTTTTGTGAATGCAGGGGCGGTATGTTTAGTGTCTTCCTCTCTCATACAGATCACTTCGTGAATGCTAGTTGGAGTAAGGCACGGGCACACAAACGGCGACATGGCATAGAAAACTGAAGACGATAACCAGTAGGCTGTCCATTGCATGTCTCAGCGCTCGCGATTCCCGGAATATCTGGCTATGAATGTCTGTGGTTCAGTTATTTATTTATAGTGCGTGTGCACCTTATTGTCAAGTAGCTGAGTTTGGACACTGGTGGTTACCATAATAATAACTTGTTTAATTCACTTCATTTCACAGGGCTATGCTCGTTATGGTCAGGTGCAAATGTCTGCATAACCCGTTTTTGTGGGTACCAGTTCATTTTTAATATTTTGTTTCTTTATTCTCTGTTGCTTGTTTTTTTGTTTTCTTGGGGTATCTATTGTGTTTTGTAGTTTTTCATACTGGCTGGTCGTTTTTTTGGTGTATGGTGCACAGATTGACCCTGTTGTTCCACATTTCTCCTGACAGTGATTTGGGAGAGCCGCTACCCACCAGATCGGCTGATCGTTCATCTGTAGATGATCTCCCTCTGTTTACTTCGGATCAACAACTCAGCACAATCGATTTACCTGAATATCGCCGTTTGCTACATGGCTGGCTAGACAGTGTTGTCACACAAACCCTGTGGAGTTTGGTAGATCATTCTGAGGTTTGCCCTCTTTGTGATTCGTCTTTCATTTGGTATTTCATTATACATTTAGTGTTTCTGTCGAGCCGTTTGTAAACGAGACAGTTGTGAAAAGTCCTGATTTCGGTTGGATTCGAATCGCCAACAGAAACAATACATCCAAACACGGCGAGCACTCTGCCAACCTAGCCACGAGGCTACGCCGGAATCTGGGGACTTTCACATGTACACTCAGTCAGTCACTCGTGTCGTTGTCTCCTGTGGGATCCAGCAAGGACTCGACTTCTCCGGTAGCTTTTGTGACTTCGTACCTGAGTTACTGGAGCACCTGCCGCGTTTGTACAGACTGTTTACGTCGCTGTTCGAATCCAGCTGAAGCTCGGGTCTCATAACTAGGTCCCTCATAAGTTAATAACTGTAGTAAATTAATTGTTAGAAACCTTTTTAATTTAAGAGTTGCACGCTTCTGGAATGCTATCTCAACGTGAATCTTTTTTTTTCTGGGGGCTTTTTCAATCGGTGGTTTTGGCTGTACAATTAGTTTTAAAGCAAGGACACCTTCATCTTACTTGATCTGTTCATCACCGAGCGTGCGTCCGTCACTCAAAATCTCCAGTAGGTTACTCATGCCAGTCGAAAGGTCGAAAGTTTCTCTATGTATCCTGCACGTTCCTATGTGTGAGTAGCTTTCACGTGCTGTGTAGGTGTTTTGTCACTTATGGTGGAGATGTCAGCGCCCGTTTTGCCCTAAGTTAGGATACCATATTCCTATGCTAACCGTCAGCGTTACTTATATGCTGTATGATTTCCCTCAGAAGCTACTTGTCTTGGGTAGTGGGTGGCAGTGTACCGATTTTCTTTCACTCCAAGCAGCGCCCGTCCACGCTCGAGGCATGTATGTATTTCGTGGGTTTGTCCTACGTCCTCATGCCTTCTGTTTGGTTTTATAGATCGAACCAGTGATGTTATCCCATTGGTTGGTGAATCATCTCCATCGTCAGCAGCTTCGTCAGACCAAACTTGTCAGGTTGCATGCACTCCGGTATGCGTAACTTTGGGGTTTATTGCCCCAGTCATAATAGTAGTCATAGGCTGATGCGATGATCTCGGGACACGTCTGTTTCTGTTGTACGCCCATCTGCTGATAGGTGTGTTCTATTTGTTCCGTGGTTAAATTCCTATCTTTAAGGATCGATAAAAGTTTTCTGTTATCAGACGTAAAGTTGCTTTTATTAACGGTGTTCTTCCGCCCCTTCGTCTTTCCGTGAGCCAACGCTAGCCCAACTAGAAAATAGATTTTCTAGAAGTTAATATAGGGTTTCCACTCTCGTGTGTAGATTTCATACGTATACTCCAAGTAGATGTGACCTGCCGTTGTTCGTGTCGTAGGTAGGAAATCTCAACTAAGCTACACGGTTCACTACCTATGGGCAGCTGACTACAGCCATTCGTTGTTACGGTGTTCAGCACTCTAAACGTCGGTAGCTCAAAAAGAGGACTAATTCAGGCCACTTCTATAATGAAATCGGACGCTCGCCGTATATACGTTCATTATTATATTACATCAAATTAAGTGTTACAATAACATCGTAAAATGTATGTAGTTTAAACAAGGTTATGATATCAAGTAACGGTTCGTTCTTATATGTTCGTGTTGATGCACAACCCTGTGTTACGCATAGAACAATTTTGGTAGCCTGTGAAAATAGCGAATTGAACAAACACCAAATAATATTGCGCAACGGTCATTTTAATAAGAAGGACTAAAGAAAGTGAATATGTTTTCAGAGCTGTGATGCGCTTGCGGAATGTGTTTCTGGAGGCCGGAATCAGCAAATGTAGTATCGCAGTTATTGACTGTTTTGTTCACTATTGTTTCGTACTTTTTCCCGGATTAAAGCTTCTTCAATATTTTCAACAGCAGTCGCAGTAAAATTTTTTTTGTCCAGCCTCACTTTATAACTGTAGCTTTTATCGTCTCTACAATGATTTTTCGACAGGACAACGTTGAATTTAACACTGAAAATTTTACTGGGTTTCATTTTCAGCGTCGAATACGAGTAAACTGGGGACGCATTTAGAATTCGTTATAAAAATCCTAGTTATTATGAATTTCCTTTTTAAGTTATTAACAGCATTCTGCTTTGGGTTCCCCTCAGGCTCTTCAAGCGTTCGTGTGAAGCTGTTCTTCTGAATTGTGTTTTTTTTGCCGTTAAAGGATTCTTACTCATCTAAGATGGGGCGCCATGTTTCCTTCATAAATTTGAAGATTATCGTGTCACGTGGCTGGCGAGTCCAATTTGTGTTTGGAAAGTATGGCACACAGAAGTAATGCTGTTATTGCTGCATATCTTAACGATGTCAGTGGAGAAAGGAGTCCGCAGCATTCCTTTTGTTGGCACACGGTGTATCCTTTTTCTTTGGTAGAACGCCATTGCCACTTACTAAACCAGCTATGAAAGCATTGGTTTCAAACCAGTTTGATAGCTAACAACGGTTGTAACGGGTGCCATTTTGGACCACTTTCGGTCGGTTAATCCAGTGGTTTTGTCGAAGTGTGATTTATTGGATGACGTGCCGTGTGCATCCTCTATTTGGAAACTTTATCTGGTGTGGCCGCCAGAAATTCCACAGTAGCGCTCTGCTTGACCTTATTTAAGCCAGTTTGTCGAGTAGGCTGCGTTGCGTTTTCGCGGACTTATTTTAAAGTGTGTCACACAGTAGACACCGTTCTGGGAAGTTCCACATTCTAGCGGAACAGACGTCATTTGGAGCTTGTCGTCCTCGTAGGATGACTTTGGTTTACGTTTTTATAACATTGTGAATCTGTATCACACAAAACTATGGTAATGAGATATTTTCGTTGCTTTGTTACCCAAGAAACTTGTGTTATGGAATGCACAAAAGTCGCCAATTAGCTGCAGCTAACTTGGTAAACTTAGTGTTGCGAAACAAGATTGCAGCAAATTCTGCCACATCATTGTTTAAGAATAGTGTTACTCTGTAGCACAAGCAATGACATGAAAATTCAATGTAAAGGATTTTCCCTCGCTTTTATCACATCTCCCTCAGTTTACTGCGTAGTAAATTGAAGCAGTTCTCCTTTTTCGCACCAAAACCTCTCGTTTCCAAATGACGCACTAGATCACGTGAAAATTTGGTGGATACTTTTAGACTGTCTACATGTAGACATCAGGGTTAGTTGAGCAAACCGGAGTACGAACGCCATTCCAGATAATCGGTAGTCATTGCGAGTGGTCAGTTCGCATTGTTTTGTACTTTTACCTCAGGGTGCTTGGTTTATTTGAACCGGTTCATCTTTTCACTCACTTTCCCAGTTGCTCTATCCTATCAGTTCCTCCCCGCCCTCAACTGCTTATCCACGCCACATTTTGCTCTCTTTGCATAGCTCACTCTCCCGCTAGTCCGCCAATTCGTCACTGATATCGGTCTGGCCACGCGGTTATCTTGTGCCGTATACTACTACTATCACTGCTTATCTAAAGCGGCAGGGACTGTGACTGTTGGCAACGAATCCTTTTCAAGTACGCGATTATTTATGATTCTGTGTATGTACTTGTGATTCCATGATGTGCGCATATTTCTGCGCGTCCGTTGCCTATCGTGTGGTTCATGTCGGTGACTCCGTATTCTTTTATCCTTCGATCCGCATTTCTTCACACGGTTTCGGCAAACATAAGAAACGAACTGCTGTTAGATGAATTCCAGCTTTGTTGGACGAATGAGACAGACAGCTGTCAACTTCGTTCGGTCCGTACGCTGCCTTCTTGTGCACGCCTGTTTGTGCGCTGTTCGTTCTCACCCTCCACCTAAGGCTTCATTGTCTCTCTTATTTCATTGGCCTCAGTTTGTCTCATTATGACTGGAATAGTTGTTGATTATGAGTGGTGATTAAGTAAACACGTTAGTTTTACTTGTTGGAGGGCACACCATAGATTTGGTGTGAAAGCTCGTTTCGATACGTCTCGCGGTGGTTAAGCATGCGTCAGCTAGTATCCAATTGGTTGTGTATATTGTGTAGGTGCGTTTGCGTCCCCCGATCGATTAATCTCTGTTGTCTGGACTATAAACTACAATAAGGATTAGTTCACCGATCACAAGCGTCTGTTTCAGGTTTGTTTCTCGTAGCATTTATCGATTTCGTTTTTCCTCTCCCCCGCTTTTTTATCTGCGAACAATGTCTGGTGTGTTGTTTTTGATGCCCCAGTGTCATAGGGTCTGAATAAAGAGTACATTAGGTTAATACTACGCGATTTGTGTTCGGACAGATTTCGCTGCATCTTTAGGAGTGCATACTACGGACCATCTTTATATCAGTTTGAAAACCTACACTGCGGTCTTCTCAGTGATCTTGTTCAAAACATTTCGGATTCCAACTTCCTGTGTGGAGCAGCCAGTTTTCGAATCAGCCAAATCCATTGTTTTCTTTGAATATCGATGTAGATGTAATGCATCCTACATAATCAGGATTGAGTGCCAGTTGTGAACCAGGGTCATGGAACATATCCTGAAGTTGGTCAAAAAACAGGTCACAGTCACACGTTACAGTCGGGCCTAGAAACAAGGTGCCTGCATCATGCATCGCACGTCAAATTCTAATGACGCAACACAAATGCGCTATGCGAAAGCAGTTGTTATCCGAAGGTTCAAACCAATGTTGTGTTTTTAGAAGCAACTGTTTGTTGGGTTATCGCTACCATGATAGTGACAATGACTGTAAACTCTAACATTTGGCCCCCTTTAGTATCTCGTTTACTTCTCATATTATATGTATGCATAATATATATATGATCTGTGGTAGGTATAAAAATGCGAAAATTTCCCGGACAGAAATCGTGCAATCTCAGCCTGCTATATTCTTTATTCGAATTATTAACGGAAAAAGAATGTTCCAGATGCCGTAGAATTAACTGGGAATTTTGTAGGTACACCAATGTCGATTCTGGCCTGCTCCTTGACTTCCTTGCTTAGATTTTTTACCACACACTGTTCATCACTTCCTAGTTCTGGTCGTCTGTGCTATTGTCCACCTCTGTTACATGCTGATATTTTGTGTTAATTGCGTTCTATGCATTATATTGCGATCGTAGCGCCTCTCACGGTTTCTTAAGCGGAACGCCTGCAGGTGAGCCATTTTGAAGCATTGCTGTGGCAAGTTTTTGTGACAAAGGGTGTGCTGACTGCGACTGCAGAAGTTCACGTCATTGCTACTAATCTCTGTGCTGTGGAATGATATGGGAGATATTTGTCCTTAACTGTGCACAATCATTCGACTCCGTTATCGTGCAATACCAGGGGCAGTCCACCAGATTACTCATACCATTACTTGCCTGTTATATGATCATTTTATTCCAGTATGAACTTAGCTACATATGTTCCGACCTCTTTTCCTCACAGAAACAATGCGTAACAGAATTCATATGAACCAGTCGAGTTATCTAACCGATATGGTTACCTTTCTTCCTTCTCCTTCTGGTACTGCTCGACAGGTATATCGTTTTTCTTAAGCCTAATCCCGCCTGTAAGAATTGTCCACGGTTGCCTTCTTCGCGTGACATCCTAAGGCCACTCATTGCTTTCCGGAATATTCCACGTCGCTGTTGAGGTGGACGGGTGCCCGAGCCACCGTACATTCTTGTCAGGCTCATGGCTTTTATGGTAATAATGATTCGTTGTTTTTATGGACGTTGCTGCTGTGTGCATTTTGGGCGAAGCGCAACTGAAT
>QNGE01002423.1:63901-75574 GCA_008508345.1 Paragonimus westermani
AGGATATCCGTGAATAGTGGCAAAGAAGCTCTTAACAGCTGTTGTTTCAAAAACTTACATTATTATAAGGCTGTGTGTAGTATAGCGCTATAGAGCCGTTGGCAGTCTTCACCGAAACAGTGTAATTCGTTCACTCTAGAAAGGCGGATATTCAGCTAATGGACATATCGAGCATATCACATATTGAACATATCAGGACAGCAACGTAGATGCCAAATTGTGAGGTCAGAATCTTGTAAAAAGAAAATAGCAAACAAAAACCTCACGGGATCATCTGCTGACCAAATCTGTGCCTTCAAATGTGTGCTTGTGTTGTGTTTTTCTTGAAGCTGACATGCGAGATACAAAACGTGAAGCCTCATAAGCAAAGGTTTGTTCAAACATCAGTTCAACAGACTATTTGCCGTCACTGAAGGATGTGCCTTTGACGATCACGCTGTGGAAGTTATGGGGCTGATCGAAGAGGTGTCTGCTGGCCAGTTTATCACAGGTTGAAGCGGTTGAAAACAGTTTATTCAAGAGGTGAGATGAAGCTCTTCACTTGGTACAGATACGCTTGTGATAGTGGATCATTTGTTCTACGTGGCCATTTACGTGTGTGTGTGTGTGTGTGTGAGAGAGAGAGAGAGAGAGGGCCTAACCAGCAGCCACATGTGACGATAGGGCAATGTAAATCTACTTAAGACGAACCGGGGTATTTTGCATCGACGCTTCCGGCTCTGCACTTATGAATCACAACCTGCAGTTAGTGGGTTATTTGTTTTGACAGTTGCTGGCTTGTATGGAATGCGCCTCGCACCGTCAAAGTGTAAAGTGCTTCTTCAAGACTGCAGCATTCCCACTCCTAGTTTCTTTATTGCAGGCAATCCGCTTGAGACTGTAGACAGTTTCACATATTTAGGCAGCACTATTCAGTTTGTACTATTATTGATGGTGTATCAGTGAACGTAGCAAAGCACAAGTTGTCTTTGTCAAACTGCGTCATCGGTGGCGCCGTAAAGAAGTCCGGTTGTCGCTGAAAGAAAGGGTATATAGCGCTGTTTTGTGTTCTGTTTTGTTTCATAGTTCGAAAATGTGGCCTGTTGATTACGAAGATAGTAGCAAGTTTGCCGCGTTTGATCATCATTGTCTCCGGCAATTTGTCCGCACCAAATGGACTGATTGTCTGAATAGCACGACCGTTTGCCGGCGCATATTTCGGAACGTTCGGGATGCATGCTCATTTGGTCAACTAATCACGTTGCACAGCCTGCGATGTTTCTCGGGTGGTACTACGGATGTCAGCTGGACGTTTATCATACCGGATAGTATATACTGAGATCACTAACAGTTGAGTTAAACCTTGTGGTGATCAAGCAACAACGTAGTGAAGAAGTATGAAGGCCCTGACTTTTCCACTGAGTGGAATGAGTAGGTGTTGCCTGCCTTGCTGGGGCTCTCGTGGTCACTCAAATCGTTGGTGACAAACGCGTACCTGCATTCGTATCACTTCTAGTTTATCCGCTTGTCGATTTGTGACTTTTTAGTAACGTTGAGGTGATGGCCGCCCCGAGCCACAGTATTTTCTGGTCAGACTCAAGGTCGTTATGATGCTGGTGTTGATTTTCACGTACGATTTCTCGCACAAGGTGGAATCACTAGTCGAATAGGGACACTATCGGCTGACTTCATGGATTTCGATGTGGGTATCTTGTGATTAATGGACTCTCTCGTTACCAGATTTGTTTACCCGTACACGTACTTTATATGTCGTCCCGCCATCGGAATCGTTAAGCCTATTTGGTGCAACGTGCGATGGGCTGGTAAAGACAGCACAGCGCTAAAGCATAATTCAATTAACGCGGAGGGCTGCTTCCGTCAACACGACTGTGCCTCTTGTTTTAGCGTTGTTGGATTTCGCACGATGACGTAATGGGAAGTTTTAGTTTGGCACAGTTCTCATAATCGGAATCTACCGTTAAGTGTCGTCTGTTGTTTTCTCTTACTTCTGGTTTATTAATATCGGTTGGGAAGGACAGACATTTAGTATTTAATTGATCTTACTCAGTAGGTCCGGATGGTTGAGCCTCTTCTCTTGTCCTAACCAGAAAGGACCTGAGGTAAGTATAGCGGACCTAAGGTAAGTACAGTGGACCTGTGGTCCTATGCTAATAAATGCACTGAGTTATGTGTCTTGTGTACACTTACGACCAAGAGAAGTCTCTTCCAACCAAGTTCATTTTATATGCTTGCTTCCTTGATTGATCTTTTCTATCATCCACATTTTTATCAGGCACCTAATGAAAAATTATATCAGCAGTAAATTAACCTATCGATACAGATTGCGTATAGCGTTTCCTAGCTCATCGTTTGCCGCGTTCATCTCAAGCCTTCCACGGTTTCCGATGAAGCCTGTCATTCGTTCTTTGTATTGTTAAGGCTGGTCGTAAGCTTACTGATAAGCAATAAGAGGTTTGGGCTGATTTCTGTTGAGCATCACTGACAGTCGACTGCAGCTTTTGCATTCTCCTGGATATTTTGGCCAACCGTTTTCTTAAGCTCTTACGCTTACCAGATTGGCTAACAATACAAGTTGGTCGATTTTTTTATATCTCAAATGAGATTCAGATCACAAGCAAAAATAAGGATGCTGATGGTGATGATGGAGTCTATGGTCGATCACGCAACGATTCTTATTCTCGTGATTTTTTGGGAAGCATCTACTGTTGTGCTATATCACCATCTTCATCTTAAGCCGCTTCATTCAGTCGTCACTTGAATGTTTGTATGGGTGCTGAGATTCGATATGTATTTATATTGTTTATGTGTACGTTGTCATCCTCAACAGCTTTTGGAATCCCTAATGGTGTATTTTTATTGAAGGTCTCCCTTCATGGGGGCGCTTGTAAGGACCAACCTTCTGAATATGTTCGGTCCTTCCAGAAGTCATTCATTGATCCTGAACTTTTTGCCAATCTGATCCTTCCATCCACATTCCGCTTGCTTTCCAGATTAGGTTGTCTCTGATTTTTATCCTCCAAGCGCTTATCCGGGCATGCTTTGTTGATGGCAATGTACACGTAACTAATGCATTCTCGATTTGATGTGTGGTCTAGTTTGGTCATGTAATCAACCTAAGGAATCGTTACTTGTAACGTGGAAGCGACTTGACGTAATTCGCAAGGACACAGTGAATCTGCAATGGTGAACCTGACTTGCTCCAATGAGGGGACTTTTTGTGACCCTGGGTGTATTTATGTGATCCCCGTATGCGATTCTCGATGGCTTGTTTACTGTTGTCTGCGATTTGCTTTCCAACTGTAACGATTATCAGTTTTTGTGGACCATTACCTTCTTGCACTGAGAGACGAGAGTGCACATTGTGCCGCGGATTTCTTGGCGGACGATCGTGTGAACGGCTCCCGTTTGGTTGCCTTCATTCACAGCCAAGCTGCATCTACAAATTCATTTGCACGGTTGCCGCGACTAAAAGAGCAGTTGAGCCAATTAGATCTGACTTCCTCGCTGAGTCCGCTTCAGGAGTTAGTTCTACTGGCCGAATTCTATCATTGGCTAGCCCTTTCCCACTCAACGCAAACCGCTCTTCTCCCTCTGCGAACCACCGCTCCTCCAGATTGTTCATTCCAGGTGGGATACCATTCAAAGATTTCTCCAACCTCATCACGGCGCTCCTCATCCATTCAGAACGGTAGGTCCAACACAGCCCAATACAGTATTATCGTGTTTCTTTGCTTCACTGCACCGTAATAACTTCGGATAATCCACGTTTGATGTCGTCTCAATCTAGTTCAGCCATAAGCTTTATACAGCCTGTCATCCCTTTGGCAAACGTTGTTATAACAAGACGGTCTCTACGTTTGTTTCAATGACGAAGCAAACGTTTGGTCCCGACACGTTTTCATACCCACTATAACAAGCGTCCTTGTAACAATGGTTGGACACGCACTTCCGTTCCTCAGAACGAAGTGTTCGGGTTGGACCTGATATCCCACTTCACTATCGATTGCCTGTACTGCTGGGCTGGCGTGATCCAGGAAATATAGTTGATGTTCACAAAAAGACATGGTTAATTGGTCTAAACAAAAACTGGATAGTTAGTTGCGTGCGTCGATCAGAAGAATAACAGGATGAAAGTAAACCATGTTGTGATGATACTATGTCCCACAATTCGGTTACTTATCCGAGAAATGAAAACACCGCTGGCGGATGCTTTTTTACTATGGCTTCACAACGAATGATAATCAGTGGGTCATTGGAACTTAATTGATCACGGGAATAGTTGAGGACATGATCGTATGAGTGTGTGCACGCGTAGCCAAAGTAAGCGAATGGTTCAGGTGTAGGCCATTTTGAATACCGATATGTCCAAGCCTGATGTTAGTGGGTAAGGATGGTTGCGTTGTGTTACTATATCCGGTGACACATTGTATGACAGTTGTGGGCTGCCTCTTTAACCGGTGTCATTTTTCTCCCTCTCTCCTAAGCGTTGGCGAAATAGTGACGGGATTTGTTAATTTACACTTTTTGTAATTGATAAATACTACTGACTTCAGTTGTATGCGTTTAAGTGTACCTGTACTAAACTCGGTTCCGTAATAATAATTCTTTTACAGGTCTTCTGTTGTGAATCACACAGTAAGTGAAATAGCAATGTGTACGCCCCTCTTCAAGTTGACATTGTATGACGGAACCCATGAGAGATTTTTTGTCCGACGGCCTTTGTTCTAGGGGTGATCTACTGCAATTTTGCACACAGGTTAGCCTGTAGTGTTCGTAATGAAAAAACCCGGCTTCCGTCGGAACAGGTTGACGTGAATAGACGCTGTTAAATGGCAGAACGCAAGCGGTGGCAGGACAAATAAGGGACAACCGATAGCGTGATAGCCGATGTTCTGGAAGGAACACTGCGCTATCTTGGGCATTTGGAATTGTAAATTACGTCAGATGGCGAACTGATCCGTAACGTACATGCGGATATTGTCACGAAACTCGGTTTTCCGGGAGAAATCTTGCGTCGCTATGTCCATCCACTTAAGTTGCCTGACTGTTTTGCATAGGAAGCACCTTTCACTTTCAACGTGTGAAGCGTTGTTGCGGGTGAACACACCGTTTTATTGTAAACACTATGGGACATAACAGTTTTAACAATCGGTTATGTACCTAAGATGGTTGACTGTCTCCCATGTTTTGCTAATTTTCTTTTCCAACTGCCGCGTCGTTTGTCACTGTGTGGATCTAAGTCCGCTGGAGTGTGAGCACTACTCAATGCTGGTTTGCTTAGTGGAATACTAGTCTAATACTAATGTCAACCTAACCAGCAGTATGCTTTCTCAGTTTGTGCTTTTTAATGAAACCACCAAACTTTTTTCTCCGTCTTACAGTGTTTGTTATTCTTCCATCATGCTCTATGCGCAAGAACTTGATACTGTCATCTCTGAGCTTGCTTTTAATTACCGGTACGAACAGTCCGCGTTTTTCTACTGTATTGACCACGAAACACCGTCGCACTCACTTTGTGATACTGCGCGTAAAGTATCGTCTGCCTACTTACCGGTATCAGTTTGACTCGACTGTACCCGAATTAACCGTTTCCGTCTAGTTTGTTCAGGTCAAATATCTCTTCAGAGCCTCCTGAATACCACTCAGCAGAGGATATACTCACGTTCATCCTAATCCCTCCCTAAAAGTCTATGTAGCGACTGACAGAAGTACATCCAGTGTAAGTGTATGTTCTTTTTCGTTTGTCTTGTCGCTTGTTTCTTCGTTATGCTGTTTTGTTTCGTGCCGGTTCGTTGCGGTTCATTAGTCACCGCGGTAGTTGATTTTAGACGATTGGTTTATTGGATTCGACATTTCCAGACTTCCCGGTTATACATTGCGCCCAAATATCCTCAACTGTGCAAGCTTGTTTGTTCATCTCGTGCCTAACTTATTTCGCCAACCTAACCTGCCATACTGTCGATTTCCGTATCGATTTAACTGATGAAAATGTTGTTCTTAGCTGTTCTCAAGGCCCCTTCCGAGTTTTCAGAGTGAGGAAGAAACTCTAGTTGTTTTTATCTGAAAACCAGGAAGGTGACATATGCTTATGATGATTTGACGTGATCTGGCGAACACGCTGGTTTCGTTTCGAATTGTTGGACTTCCTTCACAAGTTGGAGTTTGTGGTTTTCGTTCTGGGTGACAATTTGTACAATGGTTTTAGTTCACTTCATTCGTTCATCCATGGTGATCGCTTTATACGAGATTTTATTAACCGACACTTGGTTCCTTGCTCTATAAACCCGAAGAGATCTTGTGCGATACAGCGAAGGAAACCTTAATTTTCAGCCTAAATAACTTGATTTCACGTGTCATTGCGCTAGAAACGGTGCCTCATGCAGTATTATAGTTTTATCTTCTTATGGATATCAGTTGATCGTCATTATAATGTACGTGCAGATATCTTATGCGACGTCGGTCTGGAAGCAGGTGTATTTGCCTTTTTGGGACAGCCTGCTCTCTCTGCTAATTGTTTTTCTATCCGGACACCCCTTTCCAAGAGTCCATATGTAATTCCCACATTTTCAGACTATTCGCTCCATGCTTGCGTGGTCCCTGTCTGTCTGTGCCCTTGAGGTCCAACATTGGAGACAGTTTCAGCTCAGCAATTATCATCCGTCGATGGCTGATCGAGACGAATAGATACCGACACCTATGTCGCCTATTTGTTTTACTCAGTCTCCATCGTGCGAGCGATAACTAGATCACTTCAACTCTGCGTAGGCCAGTAAACGCAAATAGCGAGTCATGTACTGAAATTGCCACAACAATGGGGCCGCACGATAGGTGAACGAAAAGCACCTAATCTAATCTGGTATTCACTCTGCAGTTTTACATTATTCAACCTCTTCTTGGGGCATGATCATGTAGGACTGGTTTCGCTCTTGTGTGTCATGGTTCAACACGTCTTCCGCCTGCAGCGGTCTTCGATACTCATAGTGTGGGCGTTGGTGTGTTTGATATACGGTTTCCGTTTGTCAGACTATAGTAAACTTTCGCCATTTCGGGGTTTTCGTTGGTTTGTTAGACAGGCAACATTCGTGGACCGGCAGCATAATGAAGGAGTGAGGGTTAACATTAATGACGGTTAGGTGGACAGACGATTTGCACTCTGATAAAACCGTTCGATAGTGTTGGTGGGTGCCATTTTCGGGAATGTGTTGAGTAACGTGCCGGCGGCCGTTGGCGCAACCCGTTATTTGGGAGGTTTTACGTTGCACGTCTACGCATGGGATTACCTCCCACTAAAAGAAACTGAGTTTTATATACAAACTACCTTACTCTGTGATTACAAGAACCACTGACTGTAGCTGCAGCATTTATGTAGACAAACTACGCCGCGTTTCGTCGCGCGGAATTTTGTTTGTTATACGTCGACGACAGAGAATGGCCGTTGACCTCTCTAGACAGTCCGTTTGCCAGAACAGCATTTGTCATTTTTATACGGATCTTGGGTGGAATGAGTCAAATGTCTAGCTTGAGGTCTGGGTTACCACGGGAAATGCGTGTCAACGCTTGCTATCGTTTGTTTTCCTGGAATTTTATGGGTGTAATGTGTACCACCCATCCTTGAATGTCCAGAAAGGTTCGGTTTAGGCTGTCATAATCTGCCACACAGCCACGAAAAAACCTGTATAGGAAGAGATAGGGAAAAAGGAAAATGACGGGAAGAGACCTAATTACTAAAAAAACAGCCACGTTTAGATTTGAAAGTTAAGCATCAAGGTGCTTACATCTTGTGAACAAACATCCAAGCTGTAGGTGAAAATAAAGCGTCATAGACAAGACAGCTTCTTTACGGCTTTCACTACCTCGCGTCATTAAATTCCTTCACTTCACAGATAACTCGGTCAAACAACGGCAACATTCACGCCACTGAATCCGAATTACCGCCATCTCACCTAGCGTCTCCAGCCACCGACTCTGTGGGTCACGGGGCCCCAGCCCGGGAGACGAACCCGATCTACAGTGGCCAACCCCTTCATGAACGATTTCATTTCTCCACATCAAGTCCTCATTTCTCCACCTCACACCTTACGTGAGTCGGCCGCAGCGTTGGCAGAGTGCTCGGTGTGGCGGACGACTAGTTGGCACCGTTAGTACGTGACCTGACCATCGAAGTCTGTGTAGATATAAGGATTGGACAAGAGTGTTGGTTCAACAGTCACTACCGAATATCCGCTTCTTAACCTGCTCGTTGCTTACTCATTGGTACCATCTGATACGAGTGATCGAACGCAGACATCGGTGCTCGAATACCTGAAGATGGTTCACGTCTTCTGCCCTGAGCTGCCAAGTTTCGCTGCCGTAAGGTAGTACATCCCTCACTGTTGTGTGGCATGTGCGACCTTTAAGCTTCAAAGAAATACCTCTCTGCCGCCAGAGATGCCCGCAGATTGGCGAACACCGTCCTAGCCTTAGAGGTACACACTTCTGTTGCATCCCGTATAATTCCGCCGCCGTTGATGCGGGTTCCCAAGCACACAGACCGGTCAACAACTTCCATAATTTCATTATGCAACAGTAAATCTACGTAATGGTAACAGTCTTGGAGAAGCCCTTTACACTTCGAGTCTGCAAAGCGCATTTCGAAGCACTTAGCAGAACGTGAATTAGCGTCCAGCATTGTTTGTGCTGCTTGGAATGTGTCAAACAGCGAAACCTTGTCGTCAGCATAATGAAGATCAGTTAGTCATCCACCAGGTAGAACGTCCACGCCGGCATGTTGTGAGTGCCGGAGACAATCCNGGCTGATACACTCCCAAGACGCCCATATCTAGACGGGTGGACGATTAGGGTTCTCAACCATAGCTTTTGGCTCAAAAGCCTGTAGCGCAAAACAGCGGGTGGGTGGTAGTATATCACAACTGGTACATTTGGAAAAGGATGCTAACCTTCTTCCAACCCCCAACCTGGAGGACCAAAAGACTGGTTTGTCAGACCTCTACCTAGTGGTCTGTTTGGTATTTGTGACTGTCGGCATGTTGTCCACATCGTCCACTTCAGTCCAGTAGGTCACTGAGATGCGCAAGCCGTCACACCACAACTTGGCATTGCCTTTACCGACTTCCTTAACCATCTGTTTTGTTTACCTAATTACTGATTCTTGTAAAACTGGGATATAAATGTGACGTATTCAACCTGATAAATCGCTGGAAGCGCGCTTCTTCGCCATACCGCATTTTAAGTGATGATGACCGTCAGACGTGCGTCGTTATATTGTTCTGTTGACCCTATCCTGACTGTTAATACCTTTTGGGCTCACAGCGGAGGCTTGTGGTAAGTGGTTAACAGGGTCTCAATAATTTTTTGGTTTCACGTTATGATCACACGGAACTATTAATCTACTTCGGCTACATGTCTGAGCTTAATGCTTAACGATCGTTTAGGTCGAGCTCCGGAGGATTTGCTGACGGCCGTTGTCCGACCGACCCATTGATTGACGCATCTACTTTGGTTGGTGCCCCTTAGCTCGCTTCTCCGACCGGCTATCTGTCCTAATATATGACACCGCAATTGAACGTGAGCACATATATACAGCGACTGGTCGAGAGAACTGCATCGGGCCTCTTAATTAATGCCGAAGGCACCCTTCTGGTGCACGCTGTGAGGTGCAGCTGGACGGCTTTATAAACTCGATGTAAACCCAGTTATAGACCTCGTTGTAACCTTTTCAGTAGGTTCTCGCCTTTGTAAGGTTACCCATCGAACACTCTCTTCCTGTGTGCTTTAAGTTGGGCCTCGTTGTGAACGCGCAGTTAGCTGTAATGCTCGATGTACATGTCAGAATGGTTACTTAAACGCACGACATTCTTCAGTAGTCGTAATTTTTTCTTGCTCTGTTCATGCGTATTTTTCTAATTCTGTGGAACAATGTTCGAATTAGAGATTGTTTGTGCTGCGTCGGCGGTAAATTGAGGGACTTAAGATACCGTCCGGTCCACGTGGACTTCCGGTGTACTACACGCCTCATCGTCCCATCAGATATCCTGATAACTGAAACATCGACGAAGACCCATCGCTGTCGTATTCGCATGTGAAATGAATGTTGGTATAAAATAAATAAAGCTTGATCAGAAGGTTTTCAAGTTGATTTTGGTCTTTTGCGATTATCAGTGTATTGTCCAGGTCTATGTAAAGACCATTCTGACTGATTACATCTGACTCTTATTCCAGTTTCTCTTTGAAAATATCAGCAAGCAGTGAATCCATCAGACTTCCTATTACTACTTTGCAGACTTGTTTAAAGCCATTACCATTGAAATAAAACGTGACTTTTCATGTGTACAAAATTATCAGATCTTTGATAATCGGGACTTGCATACACGTTGAACATGGATGAGCCAGCATACGGCCACATAAAAGTAGACTCCCCGTGAGGGTGGAAACGTTGCGAAACCGATAACTCTTTTGGTTTCAACTCGTTATGGTCTAACCAAAGATTTTCTTAATAAAAAGTCGACTGTACCAATCAAGAGTACGTTAGTGAAAAATGATTGAACATCAAAGAGAAGCAATTTTATGTTGGACATTTCGAATTCCTCAAGAACTATCTCAGGAGTCCGTAAGTATCCGGGAGGTTATTTTTCGACAACTCATTTCTTAAAGGTTTAAGAATGTCTACCGACCACTTTGCACGCTGGCAATATGGAGAATTATTCATACCAAAAACAATTCCAATGGTCACGTCAGGCCAGTGAATTTTTTGAAGATCGCACATTTGGTTCAAGATCGTGATCCTCTACTGATGAAATAGTATCACGTACTAATAATGTCTGCGACTCGTGTACTATCTGTTTTTTGGATAATAAAGAATTGTCTGGTTGAGCATCGATTTCGAGGTTCATAATGTCTGAAAACACCGTCTTTATATTAGCTAGATGTTCACATATTCGGAGAATGACCATACCCGATTCCTTGTCAGGTTTCACTATGTTGTTTTTGTGTTAATTTTCAATTACTTGGGAGCGCTTAGATGTTTGATGAGTGTACACTTTTGTTGGACAGGTTAAGTACAAAATTCGTCGCTCGCGTCAACTAGTTTTGGCTTTAAACCGACTCACATGTTCGGATAAAGACTGTGTGAGATGAGAAGCTTTTGATTTCGGCTCCGATGTGCGCTCTGTCCGAATTGCGAGGCTTCATTTCGAAACTTAGCCCGAGTGAAGTTGATTCCATTCCTATGCACCTTAAGGTTGTTTTTGATAAGTTTACCACATATTTACACTGATCTTACAGAGAAACAGCACATCACCATTAATTCTGACAGATATTGGTAGTGTATCATAATCCAGTCTCTGGTTGTCGAACAATAATACTCGATTAGTTGATAAACGTGATCCTACACATCCCACCTGTTGGTCTTCCATCTTTTCTCCGAATTTTCACTCTGCTGTTCTCCATTTTTCTTCACCTTTAGACGATTAGAGCTGCTGCTTACAATATGATCACGTAAATCGGGGATTCGTATGCTTACTTGGGGCATAGACAGACAGTTGGATTATATTGTGGATGTTGGAATCTTGCGAAATGAGTTTTTTCCCCCTGTTAGTCTGCAGGCCATTGTATTAGTCGAGACTGGAATTTTGGACAGAAGTATATATATATATATATATATATATATATATATAT
>QNGE01002423.1:75611-115210 GCA_008508345.1 Paragonimus westermani
ATATATATATATATATATATATATATATTGGTAAGTCGTTGTTGAATGGGTTAGTACTTCGGTAAATGCGCTCTGAAAGTGCAACTGTAGTTTTGTTAACACTAGAGCCAGGGAAGCAGTCATCTTTCTTATCTTATTTTCAACTCAGAAGAAAACCTTTTCAGTCAGCGTTCAGATTTTTTCTTCTTCACACCTGGTGTGCTGAACATTCCAGTACGGTGTACCCATCAAACACGCACTACTTCTAGAAAGCAACCAATATGATCGTGTATCACGGCAACTTGTCAGATGGATCTTGCACATTCACTACAAACTCAGCCACTGACCCTACGCGGTGCATTCTCGCCACGACTGGACTGTATGCTTAAGCACAGATAACGGAGCATCGATCTGTTGTTAGCTGATCCGTTGTTTGATTGCACGATTGAGATTGATCAGTTTCAGTCAGATGACGACGTGGACCATCAGCCAGACTGTGTGGTTGACCATTAGAAAAGTACAGTTCACGTGATGCTCAGGGAAAGTAGGTTTCTTTTAGTTAAACTCATCGGTTGTGAAACATGGTCTCTAACGGTGAAGGGCTTAAACCGTCTTCAGATTTTCAGCCGTAAATGTATGTGTTTACTTCGCTTACGTCGCGTAGCTCCCTAGAGTAATCCGTGATGAAACTTGCACTCGGGTGTTTACTATCAACAGACAAACGAGTTCACTTTCTTTATCTAGAGGTTGGATGGTGTATCAACGATTCCAGTGACTTGTCTGATACACGGGATAATCGATGATGCGGCATGGAGGAACGGAGACAGTTTACAGTAGGTACGAGCATCTATGATTCACAAAGTTTGACTTTGAGTACTTTAAGAGAGATGGCAGCTAACTGAATTCAATGGCATGGACATTGCTGTTGTTAGCTGATGTTTGACGAAACACTACAAATCGCACGGATTTTATAATGCGGATGTCCTCTTACTGTCATCTGCAATTCGGTTCTCTGCTCCCACGGCGTGATCTTCTGATTGGATGCTTTTATAAACTACTTCTTTCTCCCCTCTCTTCCTATTCCTTAACTCCGTTTTTCCCTGGTTGTACAGTAGTTAAGGTTATTACTGTATTAATGTCGATAGTGATGAACTCTTCATCAAGAGTTGTACCCCTTTGAATTAACGTGCTCATCTTTTGAGAAACAATTGACATGTTATCGGCCAGTTTTTGTTTAGGATCTCGTTGATCCATCCTAAGACGAAATACCGATACTTACCCTCCTCTACCCGATCGATATCAACCTCAGTATGGAGTCTCTTGAAAGGTCTACTCTTTTTTTCTTGAGGACACTGGTACTGAGCAGGTCGACGGTTTGTTGGTCATCTTTTGCCCCACTCGTTCCTGCAAAGGTCCACTGGGGTTGGGATCTGCTGACCGTGATACTCAAACGTGTTGTTTATTGTAACACTTCAGCAAAGAAAATATCGGTTTATTAGTCGACCTACGATTCCTCTGCTGGACGAATCACCAGGTGCATCTCCTGATTGCTCATTCCCAATGGAATTGTTAGTCGCCCAGTGTGAGAGCCTTTCCGATGATTCTGTGCAAAAGTAACCCGGATTGTCAAAAACATTGACGTGCGCAAACGGTGCTTATGGCGGTTGATTGTTGTCGACAACTACCTGTCATTTTGAGCTTCCATTTCGAATTCTTGATGGTTACAAGCCCTGTACCTTTCAATTACTCGACTAGGAATCATTTTAATGCAGTTTACTGAACTGGGTAAATCTGTGTTGCCTACATCCAAATGGCTCATCAAATGAACTTCTGCTGTAATCCTTTACGTTGGCGTCTGAATAATGTTAAATCGATTTGCATACAGCGCCGTGTTTGCTACTTGAGTTGCGTAAATGACGTAGTAACGTTGTTGTTAGTTACCTCCTCAGGTTAACCAGTTGAACCCAGTTACAAACATGAGTGACGTATGTTTCTTGCCCGGAAACGTGTCTGATTGTGTTCGGAACACAGTTTGCTCGTGCATTTCTTCGAGAGTCCAACCAACGCCCCTTCAAAGGAAAACAGTGTAATTCACGAGAAAGGGTTCTTGGTTAACAGTGTACATTATTTATAGATAAACACTATGACTCGGGTATGCAACATCCTTTTGATCTTGACGAAATTAGTGTCACTGATGGCGTTGCACTCATTCACCGTTTTTCTGTATGCTCGTGGTGTCTGTTGCAAAGGTTTTACGGTTCCCTTAGAACGCGATGCGCAACCGTTTCTCACAGCTGTAGTTGAAGGCGGTTTTCGGGATTCGTGAGATTTACAAGTATGACTGCAATCGGCTGGAAAGTTCATAGCCGTTCGCGCACACGAAAGACATTTTCCACATCGCAACAGGGTCTGTGGACCCTTTTTATCTCTCACACTCAACCATTGCCTGATATCATTATTGTTCCAGATAAACCTGGCATTTCAGCTAGGTGATAAGACCAGGTTTGTCTACAGCAGTTGGATGATTATGAGTGACGTCTGCAAGTGGATGCTGTAACGGTTTGTGGAGAGGCTGCAACTGTTATGTTGCTCGCGATCCATGGGGTTGGTTGGCGAAGAGTGGCATCGGAACGCCAAAATAGGCGACTCACCAGGACGCTGTACCTGTCCACTAACCAACTTTTCATGGAGTTCCAAGAGAACAGTGTGTCTGCTCTCTGTGGTGTACTGGTGTACTTCGAGGTTGCCCACAAGTCTTCTTTAACGGCTGGAACAAGTTGAATTCAAAATAACCATCAATATACAGGGAATGTTTTGTTACCGCTCTAGCTACTTTGGCCGGCGTTGTTTAGGTAACAGGATCACAGACCTGTTTTGCTGATCACTCTACCCATGGGATTACCCAAATAAGGCGTTGGTTTAAAATAACTCACTATGGATCTGACAGCCATAGTTGGATGGTTTCAGATTAGGATCTTAATGTTTAGTAAGATCGTAAACTTTGATCATTTCCTTTTTCGCGTCAGAACAAACCGTAGCCAAAGTCGTAGCACTCATGGCCGTATTGCGCGCGTTCTGTGATTTGCAAACTTTGCCTGTTAACAAAGGAGGTATCCACGGTCTCTCAGTATTTGATCATGGTTGTCCCCGCCAGTTGAATCAAATCAAATGGGCTGATCACGTGAGCAACCAGGCTGTTTGTAAACGCACATCTCAAAATGCTTGGCACACACCCTTGCTTGATCAGCTAATCAATTTACACATTCCGCGATGGTTGTGTCATGCACCCTGCATATGAACTCACGAAATTGTTGCATCCTGCACTATTTGCTGTGACCCCCAAATGGGAACAACTGCAGTCGAGCAACGGCGTGAGCACCCTGACTATTCTGTTAAGTAAGTGGACTAGCTACTTGGTTACAACTCAAACAGCTAGTTCGAAACATTATCCGAAATGGCAACGAACCTCATTTAATGACGTGTTGGTATCCGTAGCATATCTTTCTCTTCTGCTTAACCTTATTTGATCCATCCATTCGATATTTTTTCTCTGGCCTGTCGCGCGTCATCATTGTGATGACCATTGTCTCGAGCCGTTATAAATAGATGGAAGTGAATGGAAGTATTCAAGGGTTCTGCTGAAAGCTGAGAATAATGCAGATGCTTTTTAAAGTACCATTTTATAACGCATTCGAGTATCTTAGTATCACAACATTAAACCTGATTTCAGTCTGTCGACAGCCGTGAACAGCTGATAAAAATCGTTTGACATTTTTCTGTGGATGTGTCCGTGAACCAGGTCCTCCATCTCACTCTGCTACTGTGTAGGCTGCACTAATATGTAAACTTAGCAAAACTGTATTCGTTCTGAGCGATTTTTTGCTACTTTGGTGTCTATGCAAATGGCTTATCGGTTGTTCTTTTCTTTTACTTAGGCGTGTTGCAAAATATAGTTAAGAGGTCCGCTGTGGTAGCTCGCTCAGCAAGACCTGCTCATCCGAATAGCCGCCCACTTGCATTGTTGAACACCTTGGCCGTTGAACAACTTGTCAGTTCCACTACCTCGTCTGACCTGATGAACCTAGCGCATGATCAAGTCGGCCCTCAGGGTTCAGACAACACTTCGACCGTCATCAACAGACATGTGAAAGAACCGGTCGAGGGAACGGATGTCAATGATGATCTGTTAAAAAATCTTGCTCAAGCGGCCTCACGAATCGAGAACCTGTCCAATGAAGACGCTAAAGATGTAAATCGAACCGGGTTTTACGTAGCTCGTCAGCATCCAGAATCGACTGACTCCATGGAGTGTAGTCCTGCCAGTCCCAGGACACACAACATGCTTGAGCGCAACAATCTGTACGCAACGTTTAGCAAGGTATACTTTCAACCAATTTGATCCTTTCACCTTCGTCTTTTAAATTGGGTTTGCATTTTTCTGTCCCAGTTGGTAATCTTCATACTCCACAAGATGTGTTACGTTACCATTTACCATCGATATTTCCTTAACTGCTACGCTTGCCTTCTATTTCCATTCATTTGTTCCTATATCCTGATCTACGCACGGATGCATTCTTTTGGCCGTCTGCTAGACTTCCCTGAGTGGCAAATGCACTTATCCAGTTTGTCGCACCTCATTGTTTTGTCATACGTACGTCCATAATGAATTTGACAGGTAGGCAGGACTAAGCCCCAAAGAAAAAACCCGAGCTATTGTGCATTCAAAAAATGTTGAGCGTGTAAGATATATATATCGTTGATAAACACGCTTGTATTCAATTGATTTTCTGTCAATGCCAGCTAAGTCGAAAATGTCCTGTGACATTCACGTCTCCACAGTTCAGGTTTCCACAATGATTATTCTGCATTCGATCGGGAATTGTCGCAGCACTCATTGCGTCCACCTCAGTGTCAATCGTAGTGCCTCTCGGCTTGAAATGCTTTCGATGACACAGTGTTCCGCCGGAGAATTACAACGTCGAAAATGCTCAATATTTTGCTATTTAAGTTCATCCCACTCCAGTCAAATTAACTTTTAGTCCGCTGTCTCCAACACTGTTTTTATGTGACAGAGACTGAACGGATGCCTTAATAGTTAGCACAAAGATTCCTGGTTGGTATCCCAATTCGGTTGTTTTTGCTCAGTGAGTCCGAACAAAGGCAGATCTGCTGGAGATAAAGCATTGGGCCCGAAAGTCGTTAACATAATGTAGAAGTTAGGGTGAAGTTTATGACTATTTGAAATTTTGGCTGCCGTGTGACACCAAATCACATATTTAGCATATGTAGTTAGTTAACTCGAACCTACGACGGATTCGGTATGATTACCACTTTGTAATTCCAAATTTCACGCGTGGTTATCCATCTGGAGTTGATACGCGTTTCTCCGTTCGCTTCTATTGCCCACGGTTTTTTGTGGCGTATCGGTCTGCCAGTTCTGGCTCTATCCGTTATCAGGTGAAAATGATCCTGGTTTTTTTTTGCAAAACAGGATCCATGTTAAATTTCCTGTGTTGGTCTTTATTGTTTTGTCAACGTAAATGAGATGAGTTTTATACGTTGTGGTTGTTAAAGTTGTTTCTCCGATGATGCGCCCCTCCCCTCTACATTTCTAGCCACGTTTATATAGCTTTCTGAGTTATGTTTGTCCACTTGTTTTGAAGAGTAATGAGCCATGCGAACATTTGTGTACATTCCTATGTTTGGGAAGAGAGGGACGACCAGATTGATCAAAAGTAACTTGTTCAGAGCGCATATGCGAAGAGAGTCTACGAGATCTTGAGTTTCCTCAACTTTCATCAGGCTTGAGTTGAAAGAGCGGAGCTACGTACATAATACCGACGTGGCCCAGAGAGTTTGTTTGAATAGTGTCCGGTGGAAGCTATGATTACCTTAAAGCTATAACTCCAGATTTTCTTCTGCTTATGGTTTTCATCCTACAAGTAACCGTAGTTTGTGTGCATTGAAGACCATGGATAGATTCCTATGGCTTGGAGCCCTGATAATATCCGTTTCACGTCGGTTGTCAATTTTCGGATTATTCGCTCGATCTGATTGCTTGTCATTCAACTACGCTAAGACATAGCAGCTCTGGTAGATTGACGTTACCTGGTTTGATCATTGTTGTCGCTGACATTCGTGATGCTTCACTTGTGACCTTGATGTGAACGGAATTGTTCGTGTGCACTAACCTGTCTATCCACTTATGCAGCGTCAAATTCGATTGTACCGAACCAACATTTCTGAGTCGCATTAGTGACACGTGAGCGGGACGTTACGAATACAGTTCTGCAAGGTAGGCCGTATGTCCGTGTTTTCCTGCTAGGGAAGTCGAATTGTAGTCCCGAGGTGAGGAGGAGATGTGGTAGTGTCCGCACCCGCTAATTATCTTAGTCGCAAATGAGCTCGATCCCATCGTCGAATGCACCGAGCTCTGTTAATGAATCAGTAGCATGAGGAAGAACCCATAATTGAGAATGCCACGTAGTGTTTGCAGGGTGGCCCATTAACCGAGCAGTCCGGTTGCGTAGAAAATAGTTCTGGTCATATACCGATAATGGCCACATTGGACTGTATAGGTTTTGTTGTTCCACATAGACACGTATTTAGATCAGTAACCGGCGTTTGCCTTAGCTTCCTCTGAAGAATCACAAAACAACCGTTTTGAGCGGATGTCCAGTCCAAACCGCGTCTCTCTCCGTCTGGACATCAGCAACCCTCATTTATGTGCAATTCTATTTAAGGTATTTTTTTGTTCCGATCTTGTGCCTCATTATTTCGACTTCATTTCCCTGCTGAAATATATTCAGTAACATCAGTTTACTTTGTTTTGGTCGTCTGAACAATCGTCTGCGCTCGCGCACAGAAAAGATAAATTATACAGATGAGTATGCAAAAGCGTGCTTATTTATTGCTCTTCTCATAAATAGTTGCGCATTTATTACAGTGCATTTCTCATTGGTTCACGGTTTTCTGATTTATCTTCTGTTCACTATCCGACCTGCACTCAGACCACTACTTAGTGCAGGCGGCTTCTCTCTGTGAGTCTCACAAATTCATTGGCCACGTGATCCTATGACTATGTCTGTTCACTACTGTCGTAGATACATTTTGGTTTGTACCTTTGGAGAACTCTCAGTTTATCTCGCATGATCTGGTGTCTAGATCTTATTGGCCCATCTTGTTTGCAACCGCCTTTGCATTCACTTTTTTCTACTATTTCCGTTCATTTTGTAATTGTGTCTCATCTAGCGACCTTCGCCTGCGGTCTCCGACAGGTTACCTGTGATAGGAAGTCCAAAACGAATTCGGTCCTCAAAAAGTACGCTCTTGCTTTTACATGGTCGTTTTTTATGGTGTACTTTTTGCTTAGACCTTACACAAGTACATTGGTCACAAGGTTTAAGTATCACATTAATCCAACCTGCGATTAAGGCAAATAACACGTTAAGCTTACAACCAACGTTGTTTCTGACGTTCTGACTACATGTTTGTTTACATGCGTCTCTTCCGAGTATATAGACATTGTGAATGGTTTCTTGTGATTGCAGAGGTTTTGACTGGATTATTAGTAATCACACTGGTTATCACACTGATTCTCAGGTTTCATGGGGGTGCGATCTGCCAGTATCTGACAGTACGGCTTGGTTTTAAGAGGTCCGTCCCACTAACTAACCATTATACCATCCGACACTTCATGTACGTCTTATGGTGTGTTTTTCATACCCAGCTAACTAACTTTATTGCCTGTCCTCATCCTGATTTTCTAAAGCAGTTTATTTTTTAGAATGAATCAAAAAGTTGCTAAGCTTATTGCGATAAGTCAACAAAACCATCTACACAACCAAACCACGTTGACCCACTAAATGTGACGCACATGAAGACCGTATCGGCTTTAGGAAAAAATCACATGCTGCGAGCAGATGTCACCTGGGAAAGCTCATGCGCAATCCTAATGTACCTGCTGTGAGCGGTCTTCTCTATTTCCGGCGGACCAATTCAATCAAGCTCGCCTAGTTCTAATTCCGACATTGCGAAAGATGTGGTACAAAGAATTTGGCAATATAGATTCCGATTTTCACACCAACGTAGTTTTTACCTGCTGCTGTCGTATGTATACTGTACCCTTCAACAATCATAAAATTACGTTTGGGTTCGTGGGTTCGTCAGGATCTGTTCGGAAAATATTGCAGTGTAGCCTCTTGTTAGATTACTGGAGAGTTAATTTTCCCTGGTCACAAATAAATTCAGCATCGTTTAAACTTGGCGAACTTTCGTTTCTCATGGACCTGCTAACGGAAGTCGGGGACTTTTGTTGGCGAGATGAAGTTCATGCCTGAACAACCCTGATTTGTGGAAATGAAACTGAGATGGTCCTCGATAAAAGGTGACATCCTCCAGTTGTATGCCTAGAAGTAAGGAAACAACAATAGTTTTGGGGTGCATTCATAGCCTTCGCCATGAGTGATCTGACCATCCTGGATAGCGTACTCAGTTCCGATTATGTCGACTAAGTACCGAAGGTTTACTGTCTTTTCCATGCCACTTGCCAACGGGAGTACGTTTCCAGTAATGCATGTCCCACACTGTAAATTGTACCTCGGGGAACATATCTGCTGGTTTGACAAGTCTGCAATCCTGGTCCAAATCTGATAGAAAACGCTGGAGTTTTAAAATATCGTTCTAAAGCTGGACCGGCGTATTCTTCGCTAAACTATCCGTGCATGTTCTATCGGCAACATGTCGAAGTGTTGTATAGCCATCCCTAAGAGGACTAGGAGAAACATTCTGTACGGACTGCGTTCGAATGAAATCCCCATCAAATGGACTTACACTTTTGTCCCAGCTATTTTCTCCGATTTCCTCTACAAATAAAAATATTCCTGTTTCACTTACATTATTTTTGTTCTCAACATTTGTGTGTTAAGTTTCCGGGAAACAAAAGTGTCACTTAACACAAGGGTTGTGCGAAACGTATGCAAAGTCTTCTAAAAATTCAGTTGATTTTTCTTGGTAATTAGCTGTAGCTCAAGGTCTTTGGAGTTACCAGTCTTCTGCCTAGACAACTGACCTAAATTATACTCTTATTTTGTTTATCTGTCGTATCGCCGATATGTATGGTTCAAACGTTAGAACCAGGTGATCGTGAAGCTTGTACGTGACACCGTACGTGGGTGAATGACGCAAAGCCAGCCATTGGTGATAGCGTAAGCTTTGACTTCCTTTCGATTTAGTCAAAACTATTTTTTATTAGCCTTTGTCTCTTAGATCGGAATGTCACTCAGGTAAAACTGATCGTTCGATACGCCAATGTGTATCATTTCGAACCGACTTATGAACAAATGTTTTAAAGTGATCGCGAACTTCACGTTGACAGATTAATGTTCAAAAAAGTAGATGGTTTTGAATCAAGTGACAGTGTCCTTGAGGAGAGCCTCATAGATTTCTATACACAATGAGTATTGTTCTAGCTCGTATCTCATGCAAATCAGTGCACGCATTCAGACTATACGGCTTACTGATGATATAAACAGCTCACCATACTGTGAACATAACATTTACAGGTTTCCCTTTGTCGAAATTGAAACAGTGTGGTCGCAAAAAGACCATGTCAGTTTATTCATGAAATGGTAGTACATATTCTGTTTCAGATACCGGACTTCATTCATCCATCAGTGTTTTGTACTCCTCATTTTTTGTACTCTATTGTTGTTGTTTTTGTTGTATCTCGTCACTTTGGCGCCTACAGTGAATTCTCTCACAACTTACTCAATGTTCCATCTCGCACATGTGTGTACCTCATTGATATTACCCATCTTTTGAGTCTCGCTTTGTCTGCACACAGAGTACTCCTTGTTTCGCACGTTATTATTCAGTCTGGAAAATCGCTTAATCTGCAACCCATCTGATAACTTTCGGGCAGTATAATGGGACATTTAATGTTTCCAGCTGAGTTGCTGTCGAAAAGCAAATGAGAATCAAGTGGTAGATATCTTCACACAAGTTTGCCCCATTCAATTGATAGTACCATGATAATGCTTCCGAAGTATTTAGAGTTGACATTAAGCTTGTGGGTACCACATGTATACCACGTTGTCGTGACTCGAGGTGATGTATTCCAGTTTCCTAGCTGACATCTAGCTAGTCGTCGCCAATTATGTCTGTTCTTTGTCATGAGCGTACAGGTTTTATCCCTTAATCCGAAGTGCGCACTCCTATATGTCGATGATTTTTTGTCTACCCACGTGAATTCATAACGTAAACAGCTGGCGTATCGTGGGTAATGATCTTTCCAGGTGACGTAGTAGCGTCGAACGCAATCAGTTAATAGTTTGCCTGTTGCTGTGTGTAACCGGAAATTGGTATGGTCAAGTTTTTGCGTAGCCATCAGTTTGCATAACTGCATATAACTGTGTTCCATTCAATACACGTTTGTGTGGTGTTGGTCTGTCTCATATTTGGTTGAGTGCATCCGCCGATTCAGATGAAGTTAGGACGTTTCTTTTTACACATTCGGTACGGACTTAACGGCTAGAGAAGATTTGAAACGGTTAGCTCCATCCAGAAGTTTCAACGTAACAGTTAAATCAGGCACAGTGGTAGATACGCGCATTTCTCACTAACTTGCCGGTACGATATTTACAGTAAAGTGAATCATTTTTCCACGTCAAACATTCAGGGGGATGGGATAGTCAATCGGAAGGTTGGGAAAGGTCACTAAGTCTGAGGCGGAGTCAGGGTTACGAACGGTTGTTTCTGATCCTAAGGCCGGCTTCAGTCAGTTGATTGCGACCGCCTCGACAGACCATTAGAATCTTGGAGTGAAATGACATTGTAAGATTCTGGACGCATTAGTTAGGTCTATAACCTAACAACTGATCACGACCTGTCTAGCGGCCGCGGACACTGGGCACCGCAGAACGGCGATGTCGTTGATCTTCAGAGTAATCGAATCTTTGCTTAAATGGGCGCGGAGGTTCGAGTTGCCGGAGAGTGACAATATCACTGAAACATGCAAACAGTGAGTGCCCGCAGTCACTAGATACGTCTTGACAACTGGTTGTGTTATCGACCTAACTTATGCACTCAGAATCCTATAATGTCATTTCGCTCCCAGATTCTTGTGATGTGTTGAAACGGTCTTAATCATTTGGCTGAATCTGCCCTTGAGATAGTAATCTTGACCCTTCGCTGGATTTAGCGATCTTTCCTAATCTACTGATCACCTATCCATCCCATCCCACACACTCCTGTCTGTTCGATGTAAAAATCCATTTCATGTTATCCTAAATTTGATGCTGATTGATCAATAAGAAGCGTATGTATCCACCACTCCCTGCCTTAAATATTGTTTAAACTAGAGGGAAGGTTGAATGGGTGTACAATTTCATTGATAATCAAAGTACTGTAGAAACAAAATTTAGATACCTTAACCGGATATGGACATGTCGATGTTTAATCGATTCCTTGGTCAGTGATTATGTGTTGGTGTCTGTGGTTTTGTTTCCGCTTTTTATCATCTTTCCAATCGTTTTTCCAATCATCCCACCAAACTACAAGCTTAAATTGCTAGAATTTGTTCACATTGCGGCTTAGTTACTCCTTTAGTTCGTCCGGAAATACCCGTTGTGGTCACGTGTACAGCAAAGTAAGGAATTCGGCTTCTCTGTTTCATCATATCGCAAACGTTGAGACTAGCAAACGAACGTTTGCCTAAGGGTTAATCAACCGGATATCTGGCGTCCTTATTCACTGAGCATTTTCCAAAACACTCGGATTGATGCTTTTTCTCAGTCATTGAGTTTGACCTCGTTGACGCGGTGTCTTGTTTTGAGAGGCCATCAGAAGTTACTCGAGTAAAATTAGAGTGGCAGACCTGTTTAAGCGGGATAGTCGTAACCAAAAATTTCCTTATGTTTACTATCTGAATGAGATTTCTGACTGGTTCTTGTAATTATACTCGGCTCTCTTCTGGTTCATTGTGTACACGACGAGCAACTTTTCTGATACGGTGGGTGTTCGTTGATTTTGTACGGTCACGTTTCTTAAAATCCTCTGATTCTGATCAGCCCCTCCAGCTGACTATATCGTTCTCACTTCTACGTCACTTCTCTTCCGACCTGCTGCAATTAGCAAATGGAACCCAATATTAATCCCATGCTGGTTTACACTGGACCCGTGAACTATTATCTTCAGATTCGTCTAATTGTTTAAGCCTAGCACTTGTTAAGTGCCACCACATTTGCAACTGATTCATTCGACCTGACGGACCTTCTATGTCAGTAGTTAAACATTACCAATAAACCAACTTGCCGACTGTTTCATGGTGGCGATTAAACTGCGCTTCCTAAATGAATCTATCCTGCATATGTTACTCTTCGTCAGTACCACCCAAATTAATTTATGGCACTGAAAGACTCCTTGCTGTTAAATTCTTATAGATTTAAACAAATTCAGCCACACGTAACTTACTATGACTATCAGCAGGTTAGCTTCAAAACTCGGGGCTAGAAGGTCGGTAGTTATCGGTCCAGTTGTCGTGGCCAATCCAACTTTGAACGAAACCTCACCCGTGCACCAGCTGGAGATTTTGATCATCCTGGAATTTGTAAAGTTCAGATGTACAAGATGCATTTCATTTCATTCTGAAAGAAACTGCTATCCGTAAACGTCTGCCGATAAAAATCATCAACCGTCGACAATAACCGTTTATTCAAAAACAGTACTTGAAGACGGTTTTTAGTGGTGCCATTCATAGATTATGCTTTCTATGTACTATTTCGGCAGCATTTGAACGTAATCTCTTAGGAGGTTTATTGTGCAGCTGAGCTTTCGCGTAATAAAGTAATCATTGCACCGTCGTCAATACTTCAAAGGACTAAGTATGGCTGAGTCATATCCTTCGTCTGTTTTGGTTTCGATAAGTCCTAGGTAGAAAGTACCGCTCGATCTCTGACCGTTCGAGCCAGTGTACATGTCTAGAAGTGTTTGCAAGTCTAACTAGCTATTCTGATTACACCAACTATCGTACAAGAATGAATCCCATCCTCCTCGATTACTGTACATTTGCTCACGACAAGGTGGAAAACAGTGACACATTCACTTTCTGTTTCATTCCACAAATAAACACTCCCTGTCATCCGTTTGAACATTATCAAGCAGGCACGCCAGTTTTTCTGTGTGCTCTTAAACGTTTCGTGACGATGCCCCGTTTGCCTCGGTAGCTGGGTATTGCGTGGCAGTGTAAAGCTGGTGATGGACATCCACCCGTCTATGTGTGGTTGCCATGACCTTGTTTGCGTCCCGCTGTGCTTATGTTTGCTGGTAGCCCAATTGATTGTTTATGTGTTCAGAGTGCGCGGAATGTTCTTCAGGTACACGTCGTACTAACTGATAATTCTGTTAAAATTATTGAAGGAACTTAGTCACACACAGTACACACACACAGTACACAAAATTCAAGTTTTTTCTCCTGCCAATAACCGTCCGTTACTTCTGTCTTGTAATTTGTAGGCTCATCTAAGCCATCCAGCACAACCGCCAATCCTCCCTGTTCCAAACCTGCCGTACCCTCTCTTCGATCAGAATTCGAAAACCGTAGACGTTCTCGATCTGTTTTGTCTGCTGAACAAGCGACGACGACGAAGTCGTCTACGGTTACCAAAGAGTAGGCATGAGCGAACCAATTCGTTCACCGTTTTTAATGCTCGCTTCATTTTTTTCATCTCTGCTGTTGTCTGACAATTTTGCGTCTCTTGTAAATCTGGGAATAACCGACCGAGCTTCGGGAGTGGTCTGTCCCTATTTATTGTACATGTGATCTAATTGCTCGTAATATTGAGTGCGTCAATTTGGTTTTGGGTAGTTTTTTGTTTTTAAGTCCCGATTGGTGTACTAAAAATACTAAAATACTAAAATACTAAAAATAGTTATTGGACTAAATACGTCAACGTCGTGAACCGTTGGGAGCCATTGTCAGGCTACTGGCGGCACTTTTGTGTAGGTGCAAGTCGTTAGGATGAAAGTAAATGAATTTCTGGTTCAGAGGACACAATCTGTGCTTAACGTTCCGTCTTTAAAGCGGAATGGTTGTGTTGTAATTATGGGACAAGAGAGAATACAACGCCGCCAAATGTGGTCAAACTGTGCCACACCGCGTATCGGCAACTAGTCTTGATGATTCCAGTTTAATGCATAATTGACACACTATCCGACGAATGATGGTCACTTCGGTCTTTGACCTTTTTGCAAAAGATTAGATTGAGTAATATGACAGATTTTCGTGTCAGCTAAGGAACCACCGCATTGTAAGAGATGAATGTTCAGTATGCTAGTATTCATACGCTCAGTGCTTAACTGAATTACACATTTCCGTCGGATCTTACTTTCCAGCTTCTATTCTCTAATGAGCAAAATGCTTTCTGGTAGTCCCGTACAAGCTTTCTGGGTTCTTTTTTGTGTTCTTCGTCGACTATATTGATAGAGTATTTCCACCCGATTGTTCCACTGTGCTGTGGATGATATAGAAGATGAATGTGTAAATACCTCCTCGACCCGACTTGATAGGGTGTTTGATTTCGACCCAGTCTAATACCATTGTCGAAATCCCGTCTTTGCTTTTGTGTGATTCTGCACTATCTGTTGTCAGTCTATCGGCCCATTCATGTTGTGCATGAGGAGGACCAATTATGGTGTCGCCTAACGGAGAACCGTTTTTCGTGGTCATCCTGGTACAGAGCGCTCATGCCTAGTGGTACCACCAGTGAGATTTGTTTACGTGTGTTTCACCAACCTGTGTCGTTGGAACTATTCCTAAAGTCTGGGTTGATGACTTTTAATGTACTCTGAAGTATCGAAGCAAAAAATGGTACGGTTACCGGGGTTTGACTGTAGTAGTTGTGACAACAAAAGACATGCATGCGTTTGCAACCTCGTTGATTCCCGATAGTGTGTAACGGGTGAGTGTATCTCATTGGTTGGATATGCATGATCCATATCTCTCTGCGGAGGCTGTTTCAATTTTGTTTCCAATCATTTCGACTTGACCAGTCTCAACGAGGATATCACTAGTGTGACAATGGAATATTAGTCCAATGGTATCGGACGAGTGCAGGCGAAAGCTTGAAACGTAGGCTCGTAAGTGACTTTTGGTTACTATTGCGGCTACCAGCTGCATTTTGTGAGCACCATTTGTTGGCCAATTCATTTCATGTTTCGGGGAATGAGACAGCTTTAGGCCCACACTTGAGTTTAAACGCCACATAGAAAAATGATTATATGGAAAGACCGCTACCCTTACATACTCAACACGTGTTTCTCTTATAGTCCGCCTCCAGGAACCACAACATGGGCGGCTTCTGGTGGGAATCGGAGGGTCGCCAGAGAGAACAGCTTACCTGACAGCACTGCAGACAGATGCATCTCTCCTTCTAGAACTACGTGCCCCAGTTCCACAGAAAAATAGATTTCACGAGGGTCTGCTGTGGCTGTGCGAATGTTTTTAGACCAGCGGCGGCGCGCGATTGAGTTGGGACGTCAACGAGCCTTGTTGGCCAACAGCAAAGCCGTTGCCGAGCGACATCATGCTGCTTTTCAAAGACTGTTACAAAATGAACAGGTATTTTGTCTCTTGCTGCACCTATAGTCTATTGAAACGGAAATAATGTTTATCGTTCTGTCTTTCCTCAGCCACTCCACTATGCGTATTGTGTACAGTAGCTGTTTTTTCCGCACGGTGAGGTTTCCGACTGTTTTAGCTGGTGACGGTGGTAGTGCTGTTGTCATTGTTCGGTGAAACTCGCTTCATTCACATTTGAATATAATCTCTCGGTTCATCTATTCGTGGTCTAGGTATTTCTGCTGTTTGTTAGTTGATCTTATAGCCTTGATGTTTTGCCTGGGTGATATTACAGTATGTCTGTTTATACAATGTTTTCCATTGATCTTTGGCGGTACGCATGTGGAGACTCTTTCTGTGTTGTTTCTTCGTCCTATCCGCCCCGTTTTTCTTGTTTTATTGGTTCTCTATTTCTTCAAGGCAATCGCTTGGTTGTCCGTTTGTATTTTTGACTATCACTGATATCATCTTTCGTTGGTTAGAGTGGTTGGAACATGCCTCACAAACACCTACCGGTGCGCTCATTACCACACCGTGGTTGAACTCTCTCATTGTAGGCTGCCTAAATACAATGGTGAATATCCGACGGCTTATCATGGGGTGTGAAAAATGGTATCAGGTTTGATCTCTGTCGGTTCCACCTGATTCTCCGACCGGAACCAATATTCTGTCAAGCACCACTGGCCAGACACTGAAGGATATGGCCGCAAACCGTGACCGGTAGCTAGAGCGTTATTGTACTTATTGTCGTGGCGGTTACAAGCTGTTATTACGTGTTTCTTTGTACGGAACTGCAAAGAAGCTGACGAAAATTCCGAATTATTGTTGTGTAACACTGACAAACAAGGTTTTCTCTCTGTCTTTGCATATCCTGTTCTATTTTTTCCAGTTTTCGTTCACTCACTCTGTTTAATTGACTATGTAACCTTGAACTGACACTCAGGCTTGTGTACAGTTGTGGTGGTAATTGCGTTTCAAATGGAGCAGGGAAAATGTTCCGCAATCAGGAAACGGCGCACACAAATGGACATCTGCGCCCACATCTCTTTACTGGTTCTCATAATAAACAATCCAGAAAATGGTTTCGTCCTGACCAGCCACTTCGCTTACGGACAAAAGAGATCTGTTATTGTAAAAGGCGTACTTAGGTTTCGTATATAATTAGTGGGCAGAGATGACTTCACACTTTTATGAGTTATGCGTTCCGATTCATGATAGGTGATTTACCTGTCAATGTCGCTCTTTTGCTTGTTAAGTTGTACGGACGATCGTTGAGAATTATCATGCCAGATTTTATTTCTCCGCTCGCAGTAGTCTGAGCAGTATCTACAAATCCGTTTGATGGTGACAAACACGAACAGCATGGTGATCAGACTTCAACTTCCGTTCCGGTTGATGGTGCGTACTTTTGAGGTACTATAAGCAAAAACGACCTGGTAGAACCCATGTTTGGACACGAAAATAGTTATAATTTGTGGTTATTTGTGGTTGTTGCTGAAGCTGGTGACTATGTTAAGTGCATCTGTAATTTTCCATTAGAGGGAGAATGGAAATTAACGTCTGAATGACATCCGGATAGTACCATGGCGTGCTCTTCTTTGAATTTGAACGTCTCTCATTCAGCAGAAACACTCTCAGAGTTTACGTTAAACACTTGACCCGGAACTTGTGACTGCTTGTATTGCAACGCTATCGTGGTGGTGGAAGTTATAGGTCTGATAAACAGATTGGGAATAACACAACGTTTCGAGCAAGTTGTAATACTCAACGTTTCAACCACCTCGGGTGGCCTTCCTCAGGAGTGTTGCAATCGATTTCCTGAGGAAGGCCACCCGAGGTGGTTGAAATGTAGAGTATTACAACTTGCTCGAAACGTTGTGTTATTCCCAATCTGTTTATCAATAACATGTTAAACACGACGCCCAAACTATTCAACTTCATTCGTGCTACATTTGGTGTGGATATCTTAGAAGTTATAGGTCTATTCGGATATTTTGGCTTTATCGAGAGATTGAAGAAGGTTCACGACATTGATAACCAGAGTGAATTGGTAAATGTAGAACTAAATAGAAGGCGCACTTCCTGCTGATGGCCTGCCAATTGATTGAGAAATTAATATATTGCGGTTGTAATCAACTTTGACAGTGTTGCGGCTGGGTCTCCGTCAAATCGTGTGGTAGCGATTTATCAACTTTAACTCTCGATGTTATTGCACATTCACCTTGATCACAATAACTGCGTCAAACGCTTTTGTCTGAGTCCTTATAGACGGTCGAGTCGGGAGAGTTTGCGTAACGGTTATTCCTGTTCAGCTGCCATTTTGGTAACACTCGGTTATTGATCACACAGTCGCCAGTTAGAGCTCCGTTTACCGCAACTACCTTCGTCTGGGTTTGGACAACGTAACGAAATTAGGTATTCATGCCACCTTGTGTGTCGCAAGACGGCGGACTGCTTGTTTTTCAAAAGTGGGGAAGTAAACTACAACCAATAGCAGCATTCGTCTCCTGTGCATCCTTTCACACCTTTTGCCTTCTGATCGATTGCTGTTGATTTTCTCTGTCACAGTAAACAACGCACTATCTAGTCTGTCAGTAATATTTTCCAGCGTCGCCGAGCAAAAGAGGATGATGCCTCGAACGTTCCCGAATCTGAGAAGACAACATCACTCATCGATTCACAAGGCGAGCTAGAACCTTCTTTATCCCTTCAACTGCCAAGTGCGGAAATCGTAGAGGCACCGGTCGTCAACGTCGATCTAACCCCGACTGCTCATTTCACAGGTGAACAGACTACAGATATCAATGAGGATCTCTCAGCCTTGTCCGTCGACGCACCATGTAAACCGAATCAAGTATGTATGTTCTATTTAAAACCGTCCACCAGAATTTTATTATTAGCCTCAAAGCACCCATCTAACCACTTGGAATTAAAACAAGTTGATTAGCCGATGCTTTTGAGAAATTCACCAGCAAGTCATTGCATTTTTATAGGTTGTCTACTAGCTATCATTTAAAAAGTGAAAAAGACGCGGTTACTACTGGACAGCGAGAAGACAACCGCTTCAGTTCTCCTCACAGGTGCGGTAGTTTGGGCAGTTTATCAACGTTAAGCAATTTCGTCTTCAAAACACATTTTCTTCACCCTATTTGTGAAGCAACGGATAAGTTACTTCTTTTGCCTTAGTGTTACAGTTTCTTAATTGGTTTATCCCCCCTGTCTACGTCAACGCAGTCTGCGTGATTCTTCTGAAATTGTGAAGGCTGCTAAAGATTTAAATGGCGATGACAAATTCTTCGCTGGCCTAATGTCGTCCCATTGTTTAAAGGCATGGAATTAATGGAAACCATTAACCGCTTATGTGAGTAAATTGATACGTCCGAGATTAGACCACGATTGCCAGTTCATCTCTGAAAGGATTGCTTATTCGTTGCAAATTCAGCGTACAGTTTCTCTACTGGGTCGACCTATCGACAGAAAGGTGGAGTGGCTATGGGATCTGCCCTTGGCTCTTTGCTAGCCAATATATTCGTAAGTTTTGAAACAACTACATGAAAATCTCGATCGATGTTCTGTCTTTCTACTGCCACTCTGTGGATATATTCTCGGTAACTGATGGGTTGGTCAAAGTAGGCAATGCTCTTAGCTTGTTTAACGCAGCTTGTGTTTCCACACGATTCACCTCAGAAATTGAAATGAACAGCTGGTATCATTTCCTTGATAGTAGTTTACTCAGACCGCCCAAAGAAGGTACATGTTTACAGGAAGCTCACTTAGTTAGGGTAATGTGCTAATTTCAATGGCTTTATGTCCCTGAAGAAAAAGTTAGGTGCATCCACTGTCTCACAAATGGAGTAGAGAAAATGTGCTTGGACGACGCCGTCGAACAGGAGTTCGTCTATACTTCTAACGCTTTGAGGTAAAATGGATGTCCAGAAGGATTTACTGCTAAGAACACGACAGTAAGATCACCACGTCCTCTGGTTGGTCGTGTGCATGACGAACCTTTATTCGTCAGCCTGTCATTGACGGAAGATTTGACGGCAGATTTTCCCAGTCGTAGACTTTATGTATGACTTTCTCGTTCACAACCGCCTGATCTGTGTGGCGCACACGTTTTGGGAGTAAAATTTGTGCCTTTAAAATGTGCTTCTTTGTGTTCCCACTGATGATGATCATTATGAGTATCCGAACTTACTTCAAACATCATGTCGTTTCTCGAATCTATCAATGTAAAATGTTTTAACTGCAAAGCCCGAACTTACTGATTACATTCCTTCTACATTTGGTGCAGTTACTATCCGACTCTATACTTGTGCTAGTTTTTAGGAGAAATGGGTTTCCAATTGTCATTTGAACACTACGTTTTCGGCTTAATTATTCAAGGACTGTTGGCTGCCTCTGTCTTTTAGTCTTTTAACCTGTGTTCAGTCGATTGCTCATTTCAGTAAGTCAGTGGTTAGACAGCATACTGCATAACAGCTCAGGTTGACTGAATGACGTTTCATTTTATTTTCTCCCCATGTACATTATACTACACGTGAGACGGGTTCGCTCCACCTGCCCGAGGAACGTGATCTCGTCAATTCGTAATATAATAATATTACTAGCGAGATGCCAATGACAAAGTGGAAAGTACATGTCTCACTCATTTGTGTCATCGCACAGACATTCAACTGTCGCCTAAAGAAAAGGTTTACAATTTCCTATGAAGCGAAGACCTGACCCATTCGTACAAAAGATGTATGCAGACTCCCGGTATTCGACTGGTACTACTTCCATCAGTTGGGGTTTATCAACCGAACTGTTTATATGAGCAGCAGTACGACAGTCTGTCGGCTCGTATTTCGAAAATTGCCAAGTTCGTACTCGATATACGAGATAATAAAAATAGTGTGTGCTGGTTTGCATACCGGCAGACTGTCTGTCACAGCACGAATTTTCTAATATAGCTGCTCTGCCTGCTGTGTGATGACCAGGCAATGAGATGATAACGAGTTATGAAATTTTGTTCGCTTATTTGAACAATGTTGTGTGGTGCTATGGGATGCACCTTCATCCACATTGTTAATTGACAGTTGGCTGCTTATTCCTCGGAGACCTGCATGCATAGGATTGTTGAATTTCGATTGCTTTCGCTTATTTTTTCTTCCTCGTTTGTTTACGTTCATTCACTTCGTGGGTAACTGTCATGATCAGCGGTTTTTCGAGTTCGAGTATTACTTTAAGGTAGAAGTGCATTTGCGTAGGACAAGCACATTCGCCGTACAAACAATCGGAATTCAATTGGTCGCTGATTTTGATCCTGTTTTTATGAGTGGTATCAGTCTGATTATCAGATTGTGCGAAAGACAGCAATACATCAGTGGTTAACACTAATGCTTAACTGCCACACAACTATGAAGAAACAGCAAACCCTATATAGAAAGAGAGAAGGAAAAAGAAGGGGACGGGAAGGGACCTAACTACTGAAAATGACTACGTCCATATTCAAACATTCAGCATCAAGGTGCCTACACCTTGCAAACAACACAACCGAGCTGCAAGTGAGAGTAAGGCGTCATCAGCGGGACAGCTTCCTTACGGCTTTCACTGCTATCAGATTGTGAACACTGGTTAAGTGTACCGTTTTGTAACAATGCAATCCGAACACACGAGCCTATTGTAGTCCGTAATCTGTAGTCTTTGTTGGTCGAATTGGAGGGATTTTGATTTATTCTTGGTCGCCAATGTAAGACCGGCTGACTTCAATGTAGACCGTACTGCAATTGAAAGAACCAGTCAGTCAGTTGAACTTTGTTACATTGAGGTCAGTTACACTAGCGTCGTTTGTATACTCAACTTCCGGCGATGTGTACCCGACTCATATTGCTGTGATGGCCGCTGGCAGTTTCGGGTTACGATTAAGGTACAATATCTTGAACGGCATTGAACCTCAGTTTGTGCTATTTAGCTTCTACTATGTCGTTCATGTAATATATGGTCTGTTTGTACACCTAAAAAGAAGACTGATCCCGAGCACAGTCGGACACTCACGACGTTTTTGGCTCTAAATCAACTCGTTCTACTTCCGTCGCTTCTGAATCAACTGGTTCCTTCTTGCCAACGTAAAGAGTTTCTTGAGTGTTATTCGACGGATCGGTTGATAAAGGGCACTGTTCTCGAAGTGCTGTGCACGGATATCACTAGTTTACAAAAAAGATCCAATACTCATTTTTTTTATCACCGCACTACGAAATAGTTTCGTAAACATAATCTGATAGCGTAGTTTCTTTGTCAATCACGTGTTTTTTGTGTGTGTGAGTTTTGTTTGATTGCATTCCAGCGGTAGAACACTTTATTGTTCTGTGAGAACGGTCTGTGTATATAATTGATTGTAGGTCTCTCTCATGGCACACTTTTTGGTACTCATTGGAAGCACTCACTTGCTGCTGCTGTTACGAATGAACAACCCTATGTCCTTCCTCTCTTACACGCTTCAGACTCCTGATGAGCACATCGATTTGACGGAAGACAATTCTAGCCAGCCTGTGGCTGATTCCAGTCAGCAATCAATTACCGATAATCTCATATCCTTCGTTTCGCCCCACAACGCGTCACCACCAGACCACCCCGATTTATTGTGTAATTCTCGTGATTCCGGGCAGTTTGTTAGTTCAACAAACAAAACTGTGGACTCAACCACCGATTGCCGTAGTTCCAGTGATGCACGAGAATCGCGTTCAAGTCGCTCTGGTAGCGATCGTATGGAGTATACACCTTCATTGGTTATTGAACAGACTGATTACAACATTTCAGATCAACGGCTTATTCCCTCTCTGTGTGCTCGTCCGAACCTCCAGCGTTCTCGTCCTCGACAGTCCACACCGCAACCTCATTTGGACGAGACTATGTCGCCACGGAATGAGCACTTCGCTAGTCGTAAAATGAGACATGAGGATTTATATGCACCCCCGCCCACTGAATGTGACTACGTCAGCACCGGTTATCCGACATGTCCAGGTTCGCCCGCCGGTCCGCACGCCTCATCTCACTCTCCTTCACGTGCACAGATTCGCCGGACTCCCTATCCTACTAAAAGTCATCCCAGTCGACGAAGCTACTCGCGACACCCACCCCCACCACAGTATCCACCTCGAACACATTTGTCCCGAAATCAGTTCGTTGCCAGTGCGGATTTTGATTGGAGCGGACCGAAGTGGACGCTTGAATCGGAGCAAGAGGACGACTTTGACTACGACGGCACTGATGAGTTAGGTGATGATGAAGCACGGAGCTCGGATAGTGGTGAGGAGGAACTGGACATGCAATCAAACTATTCTCACGGACGTTGGGAAGCCGATCGCTACTCCGATCGATCCTTTCCCGTGACGGCTCGAAGTGTATCTTCACAGTGAGTGACGGATCTCACCGTTTCGGTTAATCGTGTTTTGTGTTTCTTTGCTTGTTGATCCTCATCCCTGACAAGAAGCAACAATCGAAGAGGTAAAATCAAACAATTGCTTGACGAATTATCTCGTTGTTGTGGGACTGTTTGGCTTGTCACACTTTCTGTGTAGGCGTGTCATTGTTGTGTGCATACAGCCTGCTCTGTGCAATCCATTGTAGGGACATTTCGAGCTAATTGCCTGGAGTTCCACTTTAGGAATGCATCCGTTTAGAATTCCCGGTGCTTGGTATGCCTTTCCTGGTTACGAAAGGCATCTGTTTACCACACCGATCACAGGTAGTGCAAACGCTCAGCAAATTGTTTTCTCACTTGTCAGTACACTTCGCTTACTATTCAACCAAGGAATTAGTGCCACGTGGTGAATTCTGGACAGGTTTGCTGAGAAACTCACATCAAACAGTGTGCACTACCGATTCCTGATCTCACCAAAGGAAACCTACATTTTCAGGCGCTGTCCTACACTAGATGATGAATGACGTAACAGTTCACCGTCACTTTAAAGTACTTCATTATTCTTTTGGTCCCCTCCTCTTGACCTTATGAGACCTATTCCAGTAACCTGCATTAGATGGTTGGGGTCTCTGACTGTGTTTTTCGGTCGATGAACTACTCATCGCTTATCATTTTAGTTTTCCAAAGTGACCTATCATAAATTAGTATTTGAAAAAGGAAACTTGCCACACTGGATTTTCTGACATTCCCGGTGATCCGGACATGGACACAGTTCATCCGTAGTTTACCAGGTTCCACCAGCTGCTTTCAAAGTGTGCACTGCAATTCGTTTTCTAACGTGCAGCAGACTATAAACCGCTTGCGACCTGAATATTATCAAGCCAGTAGAGCTTAAGCAGAGAATGTATTTTTGCCTGAGCTCGTACCCGTAGCCCTGTGACTGATAGTTGACGTTATTTTAGTTGAGCTACATCGAGCTACCGCCGCAATGTCTAATCGGAGTACCTTTATTGCATGATACACACTCAAAGTGCTTCTCTTTGACCTGTTTTGTTCTTATTTGTACTCCGGCAGAGATTTTCTGGTTGTACAATGCAGCAGAGCCTTCACAGTTTCAGTGGCACCAGTCACTGCTGACAGTCAACTGACCAACACACCGTGGCTGATGTATTCGTTCAACCGTCAGCCACCGATGATCGATAACAACATGTCACACAGAGCTATATATGTTACATAATCTTTTTGGGTTACACATCACAAGCGATGCACTCTTTACGGTAGTAGGTAAGGCAGTCTATGGGTTACAGTTACTGTTGATTTCAAGGCTTACCATCAGGATCATACCCCCTTATGTTTTCTTCCGAGCACAGGAAATTAAAGAGATTTGAAAGAAGGATGCGTGCGAACGGGGACATTCTTCCTGTCTGCCACATCTTGAACAAAATTTGAACCAACAGCTTTCAGACTGCGTGCTAGGTTCTTATCCGCTGGACTTCTGATCTGACGTCTGTTGCTGTAAACAGGACTGTTAAAATCCGGTTTGTGAAGGGTTTTTGTTGTTAAATCTTTACATCCTGGTTACCAATATGAATTTTTGGCCGTAGCTAGTGTTTACTTGACAGCCGTAGTTGATACCTGGCCATATAGACTGAGTAGGTTGTTGGCGATCAAGTTGATAAAGCCATGTCTTGTAGCGCGTTTTTATCCTGTTCGACTGTCGTCCAGCTTATCTCTCTCCAGTTACTCCAACCGGAGGTGAAACTGGTTGCACTGGAATGTCGATTTGGTTTTGAGAGTCATGATCTATTGCAGTGTATTATGCTGTCTCAAATGTGTTGTTGGTTCATTTTTTCGTCCCACCAGAAGAACACACACCAATATCTCACTCTTTTACTGGCCTTGTTCAATGTTAATCAAATCTCTAATGGTGACATCAAACGGGACCACTAGATCTTAGTTCCAGTTATTGATGACTACAACCAGATTGCTATGAGCTCGTAAAGTTCCACTCGCATTTAGTACTACAGGCTATCTGACAGAATTTTCTACCGAATTATCAAATGGTTTTGTCTTACTGTAGTGCACCTCTGGTTCTGATTGCTTTACTTATCTCACGTTGTTTTTCTGGAACTCGTGGTCTTCACGGTTGTAATATGATTCCGAGCTCTGTTTGTTCAGTGTTGCTGTTTAATGGAAAAGAGTCCTAAATCATGGACTCACTACAATCCACTCTTCTTTGTATGCTTGCCTACCGTGCGAGCTGTTAACTCTTTGAATGCAAATTTCTGTGGAATCAATACCAAGCAGATGTGGTCACCAACTCAGTTGTTAGCTCGTTCACTTCACTTATCTTTACGTTTCACATAAGCCAGTATGCAGTGTCGCTGAGATCTGTGTAGTAACACCCTGAAGACATCTTATTTTGCAATTGTGCGTTTCAGTGAGCATCGGTTTATTCATCCAATATAACTTTTGTCTCAAGCATTTCGTCTGTAGTCGATTCATACCGTTCATAGTTCACTCGTATTTTTTATATTCTTTGTCACATTTTCTACTACTACGCATACTTCTCTCAATATAGTTATTGATCATTGTTTTGTATGGTTGGTTTGCAACTGTCCGCACTCCGGTACTACAGTACTGTTACTCCAGGCACCGTTCTGTGTGCTCGAACCGTCGGTCGGCGTTTTGTTTACCACGTTCGCAAATAGCTGTACCTTTTCCTTTGTTATTCCACAAAACTTCTACCTAAAAGTTCACTGACCGTGGTACTTTTCCTAAAGTACTTATCGCACTGTTATGGATTTCTTTACCGGGGCCCAACCGATCTCTTTTTTCGAGTAGTAAATCACTTCTTAACCGATCTGTTGAAATTTGTTCCATAGTGTTGGTTCCGAATGTGTGGAGAGTCATAGAAAACGCTGTCACAAATAGGAATACAAGAGAGAGAATTCGATTGAATATATGCTACCAACGAAAATGATGTTTTTTTCAAAACGTTTGTTTCCCGAAATAAATTTGTGGACAGGATTCGAAAAACAACAGACTGCAGCATTTATTGCCTGATGAATTTTGCTGCATCTCATCAGATACATGCCGCGGTGTTGATGTTTTCGTACAGTAGGTAAGTGAGAAGAAATGCATGACCACGGTTGGCGGCGTCCGATTCGGATTAGCCTGTCACAGTGACCGAAGCCAAATGACGCATGCGCTTAACCATCACCGTAATTGGCTTGCGCCGCACCGCTTGCAGTATAAACCCGAAGGAATAAGACCGTGAGGTTTGCCAGTGGAGCCTTTGTGTCCGGCCGGTCAATGCTGATTAGCCAGTTGATTGGCTAATATGGAAAGGAAACTCTTATCTCTCGGATAGTGAACAGAGATAGGCTGTAATGACGAGATCTGAACTAAGAAGAAAGATCTGCGAAGTGTAATACAAGAAGCATTAAGATATAGGAGTGCAATTTAGTGCATCCCAGTGCACACATGCACACTGAAACGGTTAATTTTCCACGGCAATTTCAGACCGATGACCGTGTTCTTCAGTTGGCAGACGAGTGTTTGCTACCTTTAAATAGTAACAGTCTCAACGAACTGAAGCAGTCGTTTATTGTTAGTCGTGTTGATAATTTTGAGAGCGTGGGCGGCGATGATACGATAACGCGACTAATGATCGGGACGCTTTGGAGAACAGGGTTCGGAAAGAAATTCAGGCGCTTTTTGAAGGGCATTTCATCGCGGATCAGACGCCGCAAATGTATGGTCTATCGAAACTCCACAAGCATGTAGTACATCTGAAATTGATACTCTCTATAGTCAGTTCGGCTCAACACCTGTTAGCAAGATTGCGTACAGAACTGCTGAAACATGTCAGTTCACTGTGGAGGATACGTTTAGAATGGTAGACTTGCTGGAGGGACTGAACGTCAGCAAACGTCACTTTGCGACTATGGACATTAATTCTCTCCATAAACGGTCCTCTGAAGAAAACAGTAGAATGGTCAAACTGGTCCCCAAGGAATACTTACAAACCGGTTTTCTGTCTTCGGAACTGTAGAACGATTGCTTCTACTGGGTACATCGAACATCACGTCTTTAATTCATGGAGGAGGTTATCGCCAGATGGATGATGTAGAAGTGGGAAGTCAGCTTGGTTCTGTTTTGACATACATTTTCGTAAAGAAAGCAGTTAGAACACGAAAACTGGTAGATGCAAGCATTTCGTATTGACTCATCAATACCAAATTTACAATAACATGGATGGTTTTTTTTACAGTAAACGATTCGATGGGTGGATAATCAATAAGCGGGTTTCGGTAAGTCATTAAGTCCAGGGAAGGGTCAAGTTCGCGAACAGTTGTTTCTTGAACTTGATCCTTCCCTGGACTTAATGACTTATCGTTACCCGTTTATTGATTATCCACCCCTTTAATCGTTTGTTATAAAAAAACTATCTATGTTATTGTAAATTTGGTACTGATGAGTCAATGCGAAATGCTTGCATCTACCAGTTCTCGAGTTCTAGCTGCTTTGTTCAAACTGCTCAAGAGAACCAATTGTTCCAAATACGTTTTTATGGCTCATCTTGATACGTATGTGACATATATATAATTACTGTCGGCAGAAAAGACACGGACAGTTTGCAGTCAATAATGTGTCAGTTGCGTCCCAACATATCGATGTCATTTCAATACATGACCGACCAATCGTTTGCTTTTCTGGACATTCTCGTAACGCGACGATCAGACGGCGCAATCGAAATATCTGTTTACAGAAAGACCACGTGAACTGGTCAGTGGTTGAGCCGTGACAGCTTTACGTCAGTTCAATGAAATGTGTTCTGGTTCGTACTTTACTTCATCGCGCCAGGAAAATATGCACCTCAGGAACCTTGCACAGTAAACTATAGCGCCTGCAGTCACAGCCATAGTCCGTTGATTATCCCTATGCATTCATTAAGCGACACATCAAGCCTAACCATGCTGCAAAAAGACAGTGGGCTGTGCCCAAGTGGAGCATCATCTTACAGCTAGCCTATAGAAGTGGTGATGTGGTGGAATAACTCAGTCGGTGATATTGAGCAGCAGCCGGTCGAATGGTCTACACCATCTCCGTCAAGATGCTGTATTCAACGAGCCGGTGCCGTTGCTTCTGTATGCCATTCCGTACGCGATTGCTAGAGGGAACCGGCTGACGTGTCCGCACTCACTAACTGAACGTGCTGTTTGAATGATACACACTATGCAATTAACGAAATTGTAGTGGTCATTTTCCATATTCCAGGTGACCCTTTGATAAAAATGAAATTGACCACACTGCTTGAGCTGCTGAAGACTAATAAGACCTTGTTTCTCTTTCGGCCTCTTCAAAGGCGCGGTAATTTTCACTTAGGCTAGATGTTCATTGTCATGTGACGTATCACTTCATTCAAGCTGTGGTGTCAGTCTTTTGCAAACCTAAACAGGAACAGTGGTGACAACCACACCGGGACCCGCGACCTTGTGGTCGACGGTTAGGTGTCGTATTCGCTGAGTTGCTACTAGCCAATGTGAGGTTCCCTAACGTTATTTCCAAGCGATATTGCTCATCGAACAATTAACACAGGTTCGGTTGTGTTTGTCTTCTCTGTTTGCTTGTCTAGTTCTGAACAATATTCACATCCTTCACATTATTCACATACTACTCAGAAACCCCACTGACGTAAGCCATCTCTACATGCTGCTGCTAACTGTTCTTCTATATGGAGGATCGGTTAGTCGTGCACAATTGCGGCTGGTCGTTCAGTCGTATTGATTCGATCATATCTACTCTGAGGCTATTAGATTCGTGTCCATATAACAGATACAGGTAGACTTTTAATCCGGACGCGTACGTGCCCTGCCGATGAACTATACTTAAAGCAAAACTCGTTTCTGCTGCTGCTTTCCGGATGTGAGCCAGTCTGTAAGTTTACCGGAGTGTGCGCTATATTCGACTTACTACAGTCGAAATTTACGACTGTTATTTCGCACAATAATTTACAGTCTGTGCGGATGGAGTTCATTGTGATTCAAACGGCGCCTGTTATTTTGTCTGTTTAGACTATATTTAGGACGTGAGATGGATTCTGCCCGCTTTTTATCGAAAGCAGCACACAGATGCACTTGAAGGATACTTTAATTCAGTGGACATCATTTCAACCCGTGTCTTACATTTTTACCAGGTCGGTTGGGCTGAAGGCGGTTGTCAGTCTCTGACATGTAATCTGGGTCTGAACGCTTGTGTCCGGCGGGCGCTGCTCACTCTCTGGCTCTCTCATATGACAATGCCTACGTATGTCTAGGTGTGCTGTCCGGAATCGCGTGAATCAGTCGCACTTGCTCTTTCATTACACGAGGCTTTATGGTCTTTGAGACACTTGTTTTACACCGATCATTTTCCTATGATCATCGTGATATCTCGTTCCGATCTGTCGCACTGAGGTATGTGCATATAGATTTGCAATGCACTAAACAACATTTGTATCCATATATCATCGTGTCCTTGGTCTGCTCACCCAATTCCACGTTGTAGGCCCTTTTTGAAACCGTTTCATAGTTTGCGACATTCACAAACCGTTCGCCATCGCAGACCAATTTCCCCACTGCCCGGCTGTTTGACCAACACAACTCGTCGACGAACACCACACAGTAGCAAATCCGGTGTGAGCGCTGCTACTTTGAGTGAATTAAATCGCAACATTGCCGATCTACAATCCGGCTTGGAACGGTTAACCCTGTTGGCTTCAGGATCAAACGTGTCAGTTGGTTCGTTGGCTGGGGGTCCCCATTTGATGGGACAACAAGCACCGGCTTATTTGCTAAATTCGAATACTTCACTCAGCGGAAGTACACGAGCTCAATGGAGTGACCGTCCAAAACTTCGGCAGATTAATGCTGATCTACCCTTGGAACGTTTTCCTGAACCGACGTTACCCGTGGTGACCAATCGTATTGACACCGATGTCCAAACTGTATCAAGCCATTCGGATAAACAGCCATCTGACCGACAGGTATGATTTCAACCGTATAAGTCGTAATCATCACACTACCGCACGCTTGTCCGCATTTCGCTCGTGTGATCTTTGTTCCAAGCCAAAACGTACGTTCTGTGCATATTATTGTTATGCCTGATCCAGTGATTTAGATTAGTCTTTTGGCACAATAAATCGGATTGACTGGCAGGTTGTATACTTCAGTTGACCATCAACTCAATCATCATTAGAACGACAACGTTGTTGTGTTTGGTTATCAACCTTACTGCAACACAATAAATATGAAAACAGTAACTAGGGTGGGTCAGAAAGACGGTCAGTAGAGTTTGTAACCGACGTGTTTGTTAGCAGTTATTGTTTTTTTTTGTTATCAGTTGTTGCTCCAAATTGTGAGCTTGACTGATTGTAGGCCAAAGGAGATGAACGTCCACATGAACCTCTGAGCGCAGAGATCAGGGTTGCGCAGTCGGATACCAATGGCCCTGTCCAGCCGTTAATATTCGGAATCTCACCATTGTCGATCGATTTCTTCACACTCACTAGACAATTCGAAAGACATCTTTCTTACTGACAGAAAGAATTCGATTACCATTTTCATTATCGTTTTTTTTCTTACCGAACAGCTAGACGTGGTTCATTGTTTGTTTCAGGTTAGCCTAGCAACTGATTATGCGTTGATTGTGGTTGAATGCTCCACTGAGTGGTGCTCGCAACAGGAAACCCATGACGAAGCACTTCGGGATTACCACAGTTCCAGTGTGCGCGCAGAAAATATTACATATTTGGTCTCTACTTTCGTGTGTTCGCTTAAATTATTTTATTTATAGTGATTCCCCTAAAGGGGACATTGACGCGACTAACATCCGTTGGTCTCTGCTGGAGATAATGTAGTATCAAGAATATAGCAGCCCACCAGTTGGTACACATGGGTTTGTAGTTGGGAATGATTGGTTTCGCTTGGATAATGCGTCAATACTATTAATGATTTGGCACGTACGACCTATTAGTTGCCTTTTGGTAAATATGTTAGGAAAAATACAGCGTTACGGACAATTTGTGATACTCAATGTTCCAGTCAACTTGGATGGTTTTCCGCAGGAGCTCTGTGATCGTAACGTTGTGTTCTCAGTCCATTTATTAAAAACACGTCATACACGACGCCCAAGTTGTTTGACCACGAACGGCATCTGGCAAATAAAATTAGCGGAAGTAGCACTTGCTCCTGAGTTACGGGTATTCTCTTCTATGACGGAAGTCAACTGATGCCTGTACTCCAATACTAGTCCATGATTCGGAATGCAACAGAATGACAGATGCGATAGGTTTTTCTGTAAAACGGATGAGGCAAGGGTACCGGTGGTGTGAAAAAGCTCGAGCCATCTTCCGTATGGTCAGGTCAGCTATCTCGTTTGACTGGACTTCAGATTTTGAGAGGTAAAATTTGGTGATGAGCAACGTGGTATCTTTAAAGGGGAATTATACCACAAAAAATATTGAACTGTGGTCCGCGACCATATCTGGGTTGTGATCCCACAGGAATCCTAAATTCCCGTAGGAGTTACACGAGATCGAACTGAGTAAAGTGTCCTTTCCCAGGAACTATTGTATATATCATACTTCACTAGATTAAACAATGCATAAGTTGGAATCCTCTGTCTGTAATACCATATTTACCTTCTTACCCGTCATTCCCGGTAGCCTGCGTCCACTGCGGCCGTTTGTACTCGTTCAACAGGTTGCTCACTTTTGGTAGACAAAGGTGTCGATCCCACATCCCCTTTCCTTCCGGGACCCTCGACTGTCAACTTGGAACATGGGACATGTTCGCAAACTTCGAATTCGAGTGTCTCAGAGAAGCAACCGGACCCACCTGAAAAGACGGAGGTTCATGTGATAACAGAACCAAACCAATTTTTTATTGCATTCGAGGAGCCCGATCCTCAGGTAAGCTTGGTTCAGTTGTGTATGTTCAATAGACTCCCTTTTTACTGAATTGATTGTGATAATTGTAGGATACTTATCCTCACCTGGGCATCTTTAAGCATCATAGTCATTCATTTTTCATACAAATTACTGTTCTTGTCCATCTTTTTACTCATTCTGCATTATTCTTTGTTTACGTTAGAGGTCGGAAAGCGTTCCAAGTTTTGATATCCGATATCACGTGATGTTTTTTTGACAAAATAGACTGGACTATCTGTAGGCCGGGTCAAGCTGCTCAAACGTAGATAGACATTAGAAGGAGATCGTGACATGAATCCTGGTCGTATTGCACAACTTACCGTTGGCATTGGTGGTCAGAATTCATCTGAAGCGACGAAACCATACGTTTTTCTGTTACGAAGACGTCTGTTTCGTGATATTTGGTGGCAGGAATTAACCCTTAGCTACTAGTGTGCACAGGCTTTGTGGATCATGAGTGCTTTTGTAAATTTGCACGACACAGTAGATGTGCCCATGATTGGTTCATAATTCCGAGTACTCTCCTGTCGCATCTAACTCTCCTATTCTGTCGTGTTTCTTTCGTTAAAAACAACTAACTGACACCCTGCAAGTTGTCACATATAGTGTTCGATTATGGTAACACTCAGAACGACCAAGTGAAGACAAGCAAACTTCCATTGTCAGCACAATATTTCATGCAGTCATCAAAATATACACAAGTAACCACGATCAGTGCGAATATCTAATCATTAGTGAACGTTTGTTATCATTCGGAGTCTAGGTTATTTATCACAGTTATAATAATTTGTACTCCGATCCGTCATATCACATACACAGCGATTTATAATTTTATTTTTAAAAACTAGTTTATTGTTCGGATTTTGAGGAGAGCCGTAATGTATTGTTTCTATTTTTTTCCGCGAAAAAGTCGTGTGGGTCCAAGTAACTCCTGTAATGTAATAACGTAATTTCTAATTGGGTGTTTGTTTAGGGTCGATGAACACTTACTGAGCTGGGTCACGTGCCAGCTTACGCAACCGATCGATTTGGCTCCCAAGTATCGCCATAATCTAGGACTCAAATCAACCTGCGTATTCCATATTCACGACGGAACATCGATCTTACGCATATTGTGACCGCGTTTTGGATCAGTTTCTATAACAGTTGGTACACGTGCTCTTTCACCGTTCTCCATGATCACATATGGGTTCATCCTGTGTCTACCTCCGAGGATCGGTACATGATACGTTCACCTCTGTAGCATTTATAGAGATCGCTCTGTATCAGTGTGCGCTGGAGTTTTTCATGTGATTCAGCGCTGTCTTCTAATTTAAGCGCTGTTTCCATAGTATGTTGTATTGTGCTACTATTGAACTAATGAGTAGCTCGATGAACTTGGTTAAATTTTGTGAAACGGAGGACATGGACTTATTTTGCTGTTGACCGATAGGGTCTCGTTTCTATCCTGCCTGGTTTTTTTAATGAAATTGTGCGGGAAGTTCCACAGTGAGACTTGTTGGCTCCTTGTGACAATCAAAACTGGTAGGGCACAGCCTTTTCTCCCGGGCTAGGGCCTTCGTGACAAACAGAGTAGATAACTGGAGACTTTAGGTTCGATGGCAGCTAATCGGGCTGGTTGACGTGTATTGTCGATTTTTGGCCGAGTTCTCTGCGTGGTAAATCCACTTACTGACGCGGAGGCAGTAAAAGACGTATAGAAGCTGTATTGTGGATGATGCCTTCCTTTTATTTATAGCCCGATTGTTTGTTTGCTGGGTGTACGCGCTTTGATGTTGTATGTCTGGGTATAGACATAACTGTTTAGTGCCTGTGTTCTCTTTTCTCCTTGGCTAGGACTTGCACTCTTCCTTCACGACTGTATGTTGGTTGAAAATTAGCGAAAACCACTGTGTTGTTGTTTGTGATTTTTATTTAACCATTATTGTTATCACTACTATTATGCATTTCTCCCGGTGTTCGGGGTATCCTAGCCTTCTGGCTATTTTATTCGCCCGTTAATTGACAGCTATTCTGAGTTCACAGATCTCTGATGCTCATCAACAAGCTGAGAAATTGGAAGACCATCAGTTTTCTTGTTCGTTTTCATTTCTCAATTGTGTGTATACTCGAAACTCACTAGTTTTACAGACTGATTAATCCGGAGCTCTAAATGTGATCAAACCTGAGGACTTCAACAGACGCAGGAATACCAACGGTAACAGTGGTTCTAAATTACTTGCACGAAATGACTTCTGATACTCGGGAATTTGTCGATAATCAGGAAGCTCAGGAGGTGTTCTATTAGCAGGTTTTGGCTTAATTGTTTGAACCATTAACTCCTTCGGATGATTTCATAAAGGCAGGTGAGAGTTATGTCGAAGGCCTAGGGAGTTACTGAATATGGGTGGTTCTCCGGTTTTCCCATGAATTTGGTCAATGTTTTTCTTAGGCCTCGGCTTGGATAAGATTGACGATTGATTCTCATTCCTGTAATTCCGAACTCCTGACGTAGCCTTGTTGTTTCACGGCTGGTAGCTTATAAAATGGTATAGATGGATACGGCTGTTATGTATATGTTTATTCCAATGGTCTCGTTAAGTTGTTACTTCTCCTGAAGAGAATTTTGTACACATGGTTGTCGTTCTTATACGTGTAATTGTTGTTTCACGATTGCTGTTCGTGCATTGGCTTCCTCTGTGTGTATCGCATTATTCCAAATGCCAATGAGGCCCTGGAACCAGTGTTAGTCCTACTCACACTTCCGCCAATCCATTCATGATGCTCAATTGAACTTTTGGAAAAGCCTTTCTCAATTAAATATCTCGGAGGAATGGCGACAACTATAATTATGTTGCTAGTTTTCAATGTTAACATATGTGATTGACTAATAATCACAGTCATAAGCTCGATATGACCTCCACATGTCTACCGAATAACAAATTAGTTAATATCATGTTTGGTTGTTAAACGTGACCACATGAAAATGAAACACCTGTTTGAATTTTCTTATGACACTTAGTGAACTATCAGGTAAGGGATCACTTTTTATTAACCTGCATGTTCCTCTGAATGCTATAGATTTGCCACGCACTCTATGTTGGAGGTGCACTCGTTTCAGACTGCCATATCAACATGGTTTTTGTTAAGTTTTTGTTATATTACCTATTCGCATTCGATATAAATCAAACACCGTTTTCCTGTCCGGATAAATTTTTCACTCAATTCCTTACGAAAATAAAAATTGTTCTGATTTCATCAGTAGTGAATATTCTTCCTTCAGCCATGACTTATACTCCGGTCGTCATGCTTGCAATTAGGACGCGAGTTGATCATCGCTTCAGTGACCTTACCGTAACCACAACTGGATTATAACATCTAAACACCTGGCCACATTCAAATCCTTAGAACGACCACTTCGCTCCTATCGCTTGACTAAACTACAGTCCAGAATTACACTGAATCACTGTTATGTTGAACTATACTCACCCCTCGAAAACACCATCATTCAACAACAAGGTAAAGTATACCGTTTTAATGTTTCACTCCAACTAGGTTGACGATCGTTTATTTAAAATAAAATAATGTATCTATCCGTTGGTGCTTACTGTACGATGACCCGACGAGGAATCATCCCGTGTTTCAGGCGATTCGGAACACACGACCTTTTTTGTTCAATCATCATAATCACGTCTGAAATGGACTCCTTTTTCACTTCAGCGTATGCAACGCAAATGTGACCAATTGGAAGCTCGCCGGGCTACTGAGCGGGCGTTCGTTGCTCAACAGCTGCAAGCGCGACGCACGCAGGATCGTGAGAATAAGCAATCGGTTGAGCAGGCTCAACATGAACGCCGGGCGGTCGAACGTGAGAAGCGCGATAACTTATTACAAGCTTATCGAGGCAAAAAGGAGGTCAGTGGTCGTATATGTTCGGTCGACAAAATCCGTTCTTTTCTAAATGGGCGTGTTATGAACATTTGTATCATGATAAAAATTGTCCATTGTACGGTCCATCCATTCTTCGCTTCTTTGTAGTGAATGGCATGCAGGGTAATGATCGGAGGTCAAAGACTATGGAGAGAGTGGTAACCATCATGTCTGTGGTTAAAAAACACTTCATAGGTATGATTATTGGATCGCTTCTTTGACGACAGTCCTAAACCCTTGAATGAATTGGCCTTGTGTTTTTAAAATCCTATTTCGAATGATACCCTATGGGCCATTAATATAGCAGCCTGATTGGTCGCACCGACAAGATAGTCAACGACTACACCAGTGGTTTTGCCAGACTTGCTCAAAATAATATCTGCTCTCGTGTGTATACTCGCTCCAGTGAAATCCTGCTTACCGGGCTCAAAAATTTCTTTCTACTCGCGTTAGCTCAATTAGTATGAGTTCGACTACCAATCTTGTGGGTTTCATGTTGAGCCCCGTTTATTGCGGTTGATTCAGGTATAGGAGACGTGGTAGTACCTCGTGCTCATATCATGTTTGCCTTGTCACTTTGAACTGGAAATCTTTTTCAGAGCCTGTGAATACGGACACTTTTTGACTGTGTCAGGCTGAAAGCTTATATGGGAATGTATTGACCCAGTTATCTAGTGGCATCGTTAAGACTAGGCTATAGAAAGCCTAATAATGTAAACGTTTGATTCTTTGCTACCATTCTTAACTTATTGGCTTCAGAATAGAGCTTTCCCAATCACAATGGTTACTAGACCATACTATTCGTTTGTGATCCTGTCCTATGTTACACGCTAATAGAAGTGACTGTTCTATTGTGAACCAAATGCAAAGCGAAAATATCCATTGTGCCATCTACTGCCAAGTTGCCGGCTAAATTTTTTTCTAATGTTCGAGTGTCATTGTTGAAATCGAGGTGTTTTTCTTCGTGATCACCGGAGCTGTGTAGAGTCTCAGCTCTGTTTGTTTGCCCAAGCTTGCTCCCAACAGGTTGAACGAGTTATCTGACAGTATTTCAGCTGCGGCTAAAAGCGGCAAGATGCGTCTGGTTTAGTGATTGTACCAGTACATGTAATTCGTTTAGAAAGTTCCTTCTGGCATGCATAACGTAGCCTTCTTTGGAGTGTACCTTTTAATAGTACGTATGAATGATCCACTTGTTGCGTTTTAGTTTATCCGTTTATTGTCGAAAATCCCTGCTTTTATCACTTTTTAATGTAAACTTCCGCAAGACTGCTAGTGGACTCATTTACTGCTGCTGGCATTGTGTTTAGTTCATCTGGCACAGCGTGTTCGGAAATGCTTGTGCTATAAGTTGTGCCTCGTTGGTCCTGTGCGTTGACTGTCTGGTTGTGTATTCAGAAGAGTTCATGTTTCTCGATATAATGGTACGGCATTCGCGAATCCTGTCATTCATCCCTCAGAGAATCTTGTCCTATGCTTATTGTTCTATAAATGACGGGAGTGGTCATATACAGGATCGAAGATGATCAAAAGACAAATCACGTGATCTTACATGATTTGCGTCTCCTAACTGTTTTATTCAAGAGAACGAATTGTTTTTGTATAAGATTGAGTTTGACCGATGCTAAAGAGAACCAATTTATCATGCCGCCAGGTTGTGCTTGCCTTGAATTGGTAACTGTGTCTAACAGCTCACGATACTCATTCTCCTGAACAGACATCCTACCTGCATTGGTTTCCTTCTCGTTTCCAGTTGACAAAGGGCGGTAATCGAAACTGAAGTCTGCGCACCTTGAATCGTTTGTATCGTAACTGATTTGTCGTGCTCATGTGGTCTCACTGGTGCTCAATGGATGTATTCGAAACTACGTCATGCCGTTGGATGATATCAAAAGTTTTTGACTGTATTGTATATTGCGCCGGTGGTCACGGTTAACAGTTGGACGGTCGGAGTGCTTTTCTAACCCCCTTTTCATTTAATTGGAAGATAACAGTACTGTGATTATCAAAATGGTTTTACAGAATGCCCACAAGACCGTGCCTCATTACCTACCTACTCCTACGCGGTCAGTAGTACGACACACAACGTTACAAGTAACTATGCTTTTCTTCTGATTACTTCCCTTTGGCCTGTCTGACATGGGTTTACCTGGTAGGACCGAAGTTCTAATCAACATAGCCATCTGGATCGATGCAATGCGTAACAGTGTAGATCACGGCTTACCATTTGGAGAGCTTACTCTTTATGTTCAACCCACTGAAACGCACTCATTTTGAGTTAGATACTAAAGTTTGTCAGACATGTTTTTTAGGAGACACCCAACCTTTTAGACAGCCCATCATGGGATTAGAAAGAGTACATCAACACCTCATTGACTTCTTTTGATCAGCAAGGTTGTTTGACTTGAGTCGGTTCTCAGTACTGCCGACGTGTCTGGAGCGATCTTATTTCAACCTCCAGAGTGTTAACTCAACCGTCGCATCCATTGAGACACCTTTTACTGCTAGCCCGAGTCACACTGTCCCTGAGGTCACTTCAGTTGAAGCTGTAATAACTGGTAAATCGCGTGGTGTGTAAACATCATACTTATGGGATTAAGGTGTATTCGGTTTAGAACGCCTTTCGTTACAGCATCATTGGTACTCTTGATACCTGTATTTCTCACGTTATTCCGAATCAACAAAAATCGCGACCATCTGGACAACCCTGAAGTAACATACTGTTTATAATGCCAGCGACAACAAATCCTTGTCTGCTGTGCTACGCTGTCCGTCCTCGGACTATACTTCTCTGTGCTGCCTTAATCTTAAATTTACATCATTTTGTATTATCCCTATTCCCGTCATCTTTATTATTTCGTCCTTCACCTTGTGCTACTTCATCAGGTTACAACACGGAGGATAGTGTTCATAGGCATTTCGGACTTCCTCTGACCTGTAACATCCCAGTTTTTCCAGTGTGCTGACACAGTTGTTAATCCCGCGCTCATCGACTGTGGCCTAGTTATTGCGACCACTCTTGATCTGAAAGCTAACTGCTTCAGAAGGTTTCGATTTTGAAAATCAGTCATATTGTTCACTTATACATCAACTCATACTAGCTATGTGTTTCAAGTGTTTTAGTGAAAATGCATCAAATTTTTTTGTTTTCATTAGCCGGACTCCCGCCTTGCAAATCCTTATCCTGTACGATCTGGAACTGTCGCGCTCTCTCGCTCCGAGGTTAATTTGTCTACTTCTCCAAAGGAGCGCCGTAAAATATCCCAGTGCTCTGATTCGAGCAAACGAATCCCGCGCCAACCCAATGGTACCGATGTTCGTTCGTCCATTCAACGATTTCGCCCTAATTTTCGCAGGAAGCCTTCCCCTTCATGCACTCAGTCTGCGGTCGGTTTACGTGGCAGTGGCGATGGAGAAGCCGTCGAAGCCAACGAATGCGAGGAGGACGAGCATAGTGTGTTCAAGTCGAATGAGACTGTTCATGAAGTTGATCAATTGCCTAATGGAAATTCGACGCGCGCGCAGTTGCCTTCTGGTCTGAGTCTGTCCTCGTTGCATCGACTCGGTGCCACCGAATCTCCGTCTGGTGGGTCAGGGTTAACCGTATCAACTTCGGCACAACCAAAATTATTTGTGAAACCGAAAGCGAAATCCAATCGAATGGTGATTGTGAACGCTATCGGTCATGCTTGTTTGGCCGGCGCAGTAAACGAACCGAT
>QNGE01002424.1:0-11473 GCA_008508345.1 Paragonimus westermani
GAGGATTCGAGTTTCATGCCTGCTTCCGACTGGTTTGTTGAGTGACCTAGGACCAAGGTTGCCGAAAACCTACAGATATAGCCACTTTGGACCACTGTTTTCTGTTCGGGCAGAGCAGCAAATAAAGTCCGTCTTTTTCCTTCCTGGTTAAGGGGTTCTAATTTGCGAGAGTTGGGTCGGTGTACTTGCGTTCTGGTTGTTCGTGTCATCTGCGATGTCACTGCGTTTCGTTCGTAATCGAGGTACTGCTCGCGATCTTTGGGTTCGTTCTCACCTTCCTCTCTCAGGGGTCGTAGTGATTTGTACGACTTCATTTCGAATGTTGCAAACAGTCGTGGTCTGATTTTTTCGTAAGTGATACCTGGATACTCGAAGAGGTAGCGTCACTCCACAAAATTCTTTCAAAGTGTTCCTCAGAGAAATCCATTTTTCCGTTCACAGCCGCCTCCTTCCTTGAGAAAAGGTTTTTTCCAATCAGATTGAACAAGAACATCGTGAGCAATCGAGAGGTAACTTTCGCTGCTTTTTGTCTGCTCACCTTTATCCCGCTCATTGCCGACTTAGTGACCTCAGCTACTTTTTTGATGTCTGCCCTTAGATCTTCCGGTTCGGGGGTCCTTGTAGGTCGCTATGCAGCATATAAATACCTTGGAATTTCCCTCTTGTCACACAGATTGTTGGAGCGGAACAAAGTTACCTTTCGCACCCGCCTTTGATTTGTCTTAAGAGCAGTTAACGGGGACAGCCGCGTTATTTTGTGGACCAAGATTTTCCCTGTTAACTAATACGAGGAGGAGAATCCGATTTCTATCAATCGCATTACTCTGCCGTGTATCAACCAGCCTACTGTATTGAGGGTTTGAAACAGTGTTGTAATTTTAGGTTACGAAAACAAAACTAAAAGTTTGAAGCACTTCTCTTGGGAACGAAGAAGGCGATAGGGCGTCCTTATTGAAACGTTTAAAATTCTCAGCTGGTTATCAAGCGCGGACTAACACTTTCTTATATTCAGCGGAATTTCAACTCTATATGATCACTTTATAAAATTTAAAAAGCAGCAGTTACTGACGTTAGGGCTCATTTTTATCCAGTGGAGTAGTGAGTTTGGAGAACATTTTGCATTTAAAGTTAGTTGGTGCTAGCATCGTCGGTGAATTCAGACGCAAGCTTGACAACTGTTCGCCTACAGTGTTTCTTGATGCTTAAATGGCCGAAGTGGACAGTGCGAGGTTTTGCTTTTTTTGTGAGCCTCTTACGCATTCCGGAATGCGTAAGAGTAGCATGTGGAATGAAAACGAAAGTAGAGGCCTCTACTTTCGTTTTCAGTTCACATGCTACTCGTGGTATCTTGATTCATTACAGAATTTTATTTAGTCATTTTGTTTTCATCAGTTTTCCATCCCTGGCGGTCGAGTGTCTGGATGTGGTTGCTGAGACAGTAGCACTGTTGGTGGTTCTATGCACTAACTGAGATTGTCACTCCAACTAAAGTCCCTCTTTCAGATCCCTCGTCATCCAACTCCGTTACTTTCTGCAAGAGCGAAGTGAAGTGCCGCATCCTCCGTCTGCTGCGGCGCGGTGAGATCTTGGAGCTGGCGATTGTAAGAAACTGGACATCTCTAGCTCAAGCGGCAAGTATTGTTGACCGAATTGAACTGAACCGGTTGTATGTTAAATGAAGCTAAATTTATCGGCAATTACTATTCGTGATTCAGCTCGGCTACTTGGGTGGTAACTCTCGGCTGTGTTCATATGATTAATGTCGTATACGTGTGCTTCAGAGTAAAGTTGCATATAAATCCTGTGCTTCCTTTTGTTCCAGCTATTCTGGTCACTTTCGGTGTGAACATCTATACCTGTTTATCATTGGATGTCCTCGAGCTGTCCTGCCCTTCGGGCCTCTGGCAAAATTGAGCTTCATGATTAGTTTGGTAGCCCATCCCTTCCACTTCCAAAATGGAGCCGCCTGCTCAGTTACTCGTCTACTCTGGCTTATTCGCTTCCACCAGGTCGATCGATGTACCTTTGAAAATCCTTTTTACATTACTAAGTTTCCTGCTTCTTTTCCTGGTTGCCGCTTGGCACACATCTCGAAAGGTAATTCAACTACGTTTGTCCATTTGTTCTCGCAGTCATACAACCGTGCTCCCTGGGGCCACAAGTTCGTTGTTTCCCGAGTTTCCGATCTTTTCAGGTTGGACCTTCGCGACTTTCTGGTTAGTGTCGGAACAAATGGAAATCCAGTCGCTTTTAGTGGTCAGTTGGGTCGACACAATGTGCTGGTCGTAAACGATTGGAAGCTTATCAATCTATACGAGCAAGTAGAAAATTTGGACTACTTCTACTCTTCCGCACCAAGTAGGTGATTTATTGTACGCTTGTTATCTGGTATGTCGGCCTATTTAATTGTCCCAATGGGGTGCTTTAACCGATTCAACATTTCCATCCCTCCAAACTTTCAAACTATTGCTGTTCTTATCACAGATTCAAATTCTGATACATAGCAAGTTAAATGACCTACGTGACTGTTGTCTGTCTGTATGCCAGTCACATTCTCAGGGATTTCAGCCTCAACGAGTGTTTCCACAGTCCACGAATGAAAAGTCTAGCATCGCTGAGTCTGTGAATCACAATTTGTGGTCAAAACTGTTGTTGATACATCAGTTACTCGTAACTACCATGTACCTGTATAACTGCTTCCTGGCTTGGAAATAAATAAATAGGTCGATGGGATTTAATTCATAAACCATCCCGTCTCGACTCAGACATCCAACATTGATGCATCTGGCCTTTACTGCCCGACGCAGTTAATTTTCTCTGCTTTACGTTCATGTTGTTCGTGCAACGGCAAAGTTCATATCATCGAAATTCACCCTCTTACTGTGTTCAACCGCAGGCTGTGTAATACACGAGGATCCTAACCTGGGAGAAGAATCCTAGGTACAGTGTCTTGTGTATGTCTGGTCATCGTTTGCTCACATCGCACCTGGTCGTATAGACGGTGTTCCGCGTTAGTTGCCATCCTTAGTCCATAGGCAAACATCTAAGACCGTGCGTCCTGAAACACCGAGCTAGTCAAACTGTTTGACCCTCATTCCCGAGTACACACTTTCTGACTTCACTTTCACTGAAAGTTTGCAGTCGTAGAATGACGGAAGTAGCCAGTTCAGTCTGGTCACTACATAACCACCATAAGCGTCCTGTAGAGCTAAAATAGGTTTCCTTGTTAGCCTACTGGCAAACGCGACTTGTCAAAAAATGTCCTGCAGATTAACTTATTTTCGGTCAAGAATCACAAAGTGGCATTCCTTCCCAAAGGTTAGGTTACTACTCAAGATGCGTCAGCCACTTGATAAGGGTGAACCACACGATGACTAAAATAGGATAAAAATGGTTGGTGGTGTGCACTGTTGGAAAAGTAATGAAGTTGATTGACACGAACCAAACTGAAGGGTTGCCTCATGATCGCACTACACTCATAGTCATTCTCATGTTCATAAAAAAAGCACCGGGTCATAAAGCTGCTGCAGAGGTTAACTTTGTCTTAATCGTTTCCACGGTACCCACCAATTTAGTGTAACGCCTTCTGAAACAGTATGAACCAAATATGAGGTTCCCAGCTTCGTTCAGGCGTGTCGATCATGTTTCCTTTGAAATATACGCTGGAACATCGGAACTTTCAGTAACTGACAGGTTGTGTTATTTTTCAACCTAAAGAAGGCTGTTGATTCTCTTGTTCGATATGCTTTGTGGAGTTGTCCCCATCCTTAAAGTGTGATCACGAGCCACGTCAGTCGTAATGGTCCGTACTCAGCCTAGGCAATACAGAAACGACGTTCTGAGAGAGTTATGCTGGTATCCAAGCGGTAAGTCAAGTGCCTCAGTGTTTGTGCATAAGTTAGGAGTTTCATGTGAACGTCGAATTTGGTTCCACAAAGGGTTTAGTTCATCAATCAACTTTGATCTGATATTAGAGCAGTAAAATGAGTTCTTCGTAACAATGGCACGAGAGTCAAAGTTTAAAAAAATTACGTAGCTTCTATTGAGCATGGCTCGAAGTTAGTTTTTGGAGAAAGTGGGAATTTATCAGTCAAGAGAACCCAGCGAATTGTAGCGATTTGTTCTTGCCGTCTTATTGCCTCTCCTATTGCAAGGTGTGCATCCACGGGCGCTTACCAACAGCGTTCTCTGTCTCAAGAGTAATCTAACAAATTCGTGATTGATAGTAGTCCGAAAGGAGCTGTCGCAATTTTCGAGACCGTCGGAGTTGGATCCGTGCCGGATGGTAAGTAGACCGATATTGAATGTGCGGACGATGTTGCTCTACTTAGTTCCTTTACAGGCAACATGCAAACCCTGCTGAGCCCGCTAGGTATCGTAGTGATGTGTATCATGTATTGTACACCTTCAACGTGTAGTAGTCATTATCTTCGGATCTGTCAATCGCTACGCTCACCTGGATGGTGTCATCTCATAGACTTGTAACATTGCTGATAAGGTGACCTTGATGATGATGATGAAGACACTTGGTACACTCGGTAGTCTTCGTCATTTGTGGCTTCCCATTGGCGATTAAAGGGAAAGTTTGCTTAGCGATTCGGAGACCCGGCCGATTCCTGTGGGGGATCCGTATAAGCTTTCGGTAATCGCCCGTCTTCCTCGCTGCCGGCTGACTTGTATCGAATGGCTTGGTTTTCTAGGCTGCACGACACTCGGTCGGCACGTATTACAGTAATCTACTAGGTTTCGTATGGACTGCTCAAAAATTGCCAAACAGTAACGTCTTGTTTGTAGTGTGGCCAAGATTGATGAATCTCCCCCTAAGTAGGATCTTTTTGCGGGCATTCTGTGAGTGCCGTAGTTAGTCGCTTCTTATTTTGCTAATAAAATTGAACAGTTGAGAGTGAGTAAGTAATAAGCTGACTGATATCAAGCAATTAGCGGACTAGTAATAGAAACTTCGATGGCAGTTTTGTGAACACTGTCTTACAGGTAATTGCAATCCAGCTGTTTAATTGTTAGGCACCTTGATGTAGTGCTTGAAACTAGGCACGGGTTTCATGTACTGAATCCCACTCGTCTTCTGTGTATTCTCTTCAGACCATGACTGTTCTCTCGTGTGTTTAACAGCCAAGTGTTAGTGTCAAATGCTGGTGACACTGAAGAGAATCCAACACCAGAAGTGCTAACTGGTAGTCTAGTCCAAGATCGACGGTCTTATATCCTTTATGATGTGTGATGCATGATTTCTAAGTGACATATGATAAATTGACTTGAGGTACTAGTAGTTACTATCATTCTTTTGTCATTTTAGAGTTGTTACGACGAAATTGGTATGGGCTGCTAATGTCTGATAGCACTCTATCCAATCGAACCGAACTGCGAACAGTGTTGTTACACGCGTTCGACACGTTACCCAACCACACTTATTCCTCAGTCGGTTCATTCGGAGTCTCCCTTTCTGGACCTGGTAAACATCTACTTGATAATCAGGTGATTCGCACGCCACACGATTTGGATCGTTGGTTGTGGGTGCTGATAGCCGAATTTTTGTTTTTCAATTCACCCGCGTTCGCGGACAGCTACATGAAATCCTCTTCGTTGCAAAATTTACAGCCCAAGTCACAATTCATTTCACAGTTGGCACTCGTCATCGCTGGTTTGGAATGTTACCACATCGAAGGGAATACAGAAGCAACCTGTGCGGGGTGTTTTAATGGACAGTTTCCGAATTCCAATGAACTGTTGTCGGACCTCGATAAACTCTTTGTGCCCCTTATTCAATACGCTACCGAGCAATACATGTTGCACATGTCGGTTCCCGAATTAGACGGAAAACCATTAAGACGAACTTCCGGTGCATTTCTTGATCAACTGATTAGAGCGCATCGTTATTTGGAATCTGAGGGTGAATACGTTAAATTCCTGAAGACAGCACACTTGGTGCACTCACTAGCCGAAGTGTGCTTGATTCTTCGGAAGTCGTTGTCCGAACACCTCCGGGTCCTCTTTGCGGTTTTGGCTCAGCGACCACAATGGCAACTTCGTATTTTGCACGATGCCGTGGGCACGTTACATGGAGAGCTCCAACGTAATGTGAGTTTGGTAGTTTTGATAAGCCATGACATTGTGACTAGTGTGTTGGACGAAGTAGTTGTCACGTGAGCGATATGTAAAACCTATTGACTCAGCTATCAACCAATGAGGTGATCTTTACAAATTGTATGACATTGCGCAAATGCCGGTGTAGCCCATACAGTCATACCTAATCCATTGCTTCTATCCATAGTCTCTTGTTATCTTTAGAGCACTACTGAATTCTGTTGATTGTTTTAGCTACCACGAACATAACACTAGCAAACTGAGATGGCTATCCTAAAGAGTGAATAAATCCAGGTATTCCTTACAAGTGCGATGACCTTAGGGCAGTTTGGACAATCTTTAAACAGTTTATAGCAAGGACGGTTATGTATTTCAGCTGTCAACAGTTCATTTTACTATTTACTGATCCAATCTATCGAGTAATCTTTGTCGCTGCGTTACAATTATCCCTTGGCAGTATCCAAAAAGCCTTTTGTTACATCAAACGCATTGCATCGTGTGGACTAAGGCTTTGGTCAGCGAAGCAATGCGGTTTTGTTCGCCCGGATGGCCTTTTGCTTGCATACGACAGGCAGTTCGAGACGGACAGCTAAACAATTACGAGTTCGCCGAAGGTGAACTCGTCATATTCAACCAACCTGCCTACTTGTCCGATCCGGAACTTTGGGCCCGCAAATCACGCAATGAAACGTCTGGCGCTGATTACGGAGATGGATCAGGGGATCCCTCCACCCGGTTGTCGTTCGACCCTACACGATTCATTGGTACCGGGGCAACTGCTGACAAAATGACACAACTCTGCTTGCCTGTTCATTGGGCTCGCTTTTTGCTGATGGGTTATACGGTATGCATCCCTAACGAAGTTGTACATCGTTTGTTGACCGCGATCCTACTAAATTTTTTTGCGGCTGGCTGGAGGGTTAAACTTGATAGTCAGGATGAGGACATCCAGGCTTATTCTGATCTTCCTATCTCGTTGACTTCAATCTTGCCTTCTGTACGTTTGTTTGTGTCCAGTCAGTGAGCATTTCTTAATGTCCAACTGTTTCTTGTCCATCTTTTTATATGAGCTCTGCCCATTACTTTTACAAAGCTTCTCACTTCTTGTTACTAGCGCGGGCTAACCCACCGTACAGTTGGTTCGGTTCGCGCATCAGCAAACGGTCACTAAGCTGTCCGATCGACAAAACGGTGTTAACATTGACTTGGGTCTGTAGTATTTGTTTACAACACTTCTCTTCAGCCTGCTAGGACACTGTAACGTTAAATGTGCTACTGACAGTTCTGTATGTAGCGTGGTTTCTATTCTTAAACCCGTATAACTCAACCACTGCACCCTAATTTCCAAGAATTTCTTAGTCTGGAACAGAACTCTGCCTCCGACACGGGCGATTACGTGGTTTGGATGTCGTATGAAATTGCGGTAGTAACACCACCTGTAGGCGTTTCGCTTGTTAGTCCGGGTTGGACGAGCGCGGGTGGCCGAAATTGCGTTAATTGCTGCAAACAGGCTGTTTCACACGAGTTACCCATCCATTTTCTTCAACGAAATGTACACTCCACTATGGTTCGCTTGCCAATCTCAATATTGGTGTTCAAATGAGGTCCACTCTGTGTTGGGACTGACTTGCTCGATAATAGATTTCATGAATTTAGAACGACGGGTTAGCCCTGGGACCGCAAAATGTAGTCGTTCAGAATCTCGGACATTAACCGTTTACGGATACTAAACCATCGATTTACGCATTCGATCACACGCACCAAGTGGTGCCGTTGAATACGAAACCACGAGATCAGAAACTCGGCAGTGAAGATCACGTTAGTTCATTAGCTTCGCTTTTAAAGCTGCATAAACGTAGATTGCTACGTCGTTTAGTAAGAATAATCACTAATCATCTACTGCAATGGGCCGTCTTTAGTGGTATCGGAATCAATTAGCGTAATGTGCTTGGTGGATAAGTTGTCTCGACATTAAAGTAGTCACTGCAAACCCTGTTTACCCTCCCGGACCGGAAGGCCCCATTCGTCAGTCTGTATATGGAAACGTCAGGGAGGCTAACGGGATTCCATGGTGTGGGTGCTGCCACTGTGTTTGACCTTCAGTGTCTCCGCCAGGTAGCACACACTAAGTAGATTGATCACGTAGGCAACACGGCCGTTCACCGGCGCGTATTCCGGAATGCTCAGGATACGCAATAAGTTTGTCAACTAATCACGGTGGTTGGGTCACGTACCTCGCATACCAGGTGAACGTTCGCCGTACCGGACATATACCGAGGCCATCAGCAGTTGGGTGGAACCGCGTAGTGGTCAAGCAGCAACGTAACCACGAGATATGAAGACCCTGACTGCCGTATGGAACAAAATGGGCGGATTTCGCCCGTCCGGCTGGGGTTGGCGGCTAGGAACGGTATCCGAGATGGTGATGTGCTGCAGCGAATGACGTACCTGCGTCTGCAAGGAAAATGTCCCACCTCCAACCAACTCATCTGCTAATTTGCACTTGATAGTGAATGTTTGAAGTTATGTGTATTCCACCCTTCATCAGTTGCTGATTTCGCAACCGCGCAGCAGCCGAGCATCAGCGTCAACCAACATTACTGCCGGCGGTGATTAGTTTTGGTTTGTCGTAGAACGAATAGCATTGGAGAAGCCAAATAATTAGGTTCCAACCCTTTGTTACGTACACATACAGCTGCTTCCGCTAATCAGACTGTGGTGCTAACTTTTATAAGCCTTTTTTGCCTACAGCAACGGTGCATTCGGAATACGACCCACCTGTCTGCAAATTGGTGTGGTCCAATTCAATGAACTGTCCACAACTCGCCACTTGTGCGTTTTAAGATGACCTGTTATAATATAATCCGTGCAGTGTTTACAAGGAAACATTTAAACGTCAACTCGGACTGTGCGGACGAGGTAAAACCATATCCCATTGCGGCAAAGTTGTTGATTCTCATCCATTGAGTATTTTTGATTGGCACCGTTCGGAATATGCAACACGGATTGAAGGCCAACTTGATGGTCGGTGTCTAACATTATGTCCAACCGACGAACGTGTATGACAATGCCAGTGTAAGATGTATGTCTATCAGTTCATCTGTTTTACGCTTTCGTCGCACTTACAAATGAGAGCTTGTGTGACCGTGCATCGCTTGCACCTACGTGCCTCACTCACAACTTACCTTGTTTCCCGTGGGTCGATTCTGTTGTGAGGCCGTAATAGTCGCATGCACGCCCATTGAGTTGCTGTATAGTGCGTTACGTTTGAAGCGACAGTTTGCAGTGAGGAATATGCTATACACAGTAACCCTAAAGTTGAAAATAGTAGTGCATCGCACTTCTCACGCCATAGACCGCACTTGTTAATGTAATATCCAATCACTTGGAGCCGTTTCTGAATGTACGGAACAGTAGCTTCTGTGACGATTACACTCCGAGGGAATCGTCTTTTAAAAAGTTATTTAGTTTGCCCCAACCGTCTGTGTAACAACGTTGAATCATCTCTTGGTCGAGTAAAACAGTAACCTGACGCGGGAACAAATGTGGTCTTAGCTAGTGAGTCAGATTTGCGGTTACGTGAAGAATAAAGAAGAGGACTTGAAAAGTAACGAGCGAGACGTAGCTAGTGGGTGGACCAACAGGTAACACAACAATGATCGACCACCCCACCAACCTGTCTGGACTTTTCCGTTCGACTTGCTTTGATTCGCATCACACAGGTCAGGAGTCGTATATCCTGCCACTAGTCTATTCACTCCCCCGATACTTGCATAAAAGAAAGTTACCATGTTCGTCCGTTGACCATCCAGAGGTGCAGTACGTCATCGCCTTCATCATGTAATGCTTAGTAAGCAGTAACGTCGTACATCACTAGGTCCGAGTTTACTAACCACGTCTGGTCATTCGGTTCTCTAGACGGTCTGCTGTCACTATAACAACCCATCCAATTGTAGGGTGCGAGAAACGAAACTGCCAACCGTGACCTTAGTAACCCAAATCTCCCGTGATTACGGTCTCAACATTGACAATGAGGACCTCAGACATGTCTGAGTCAATGGAGTAACGAATGCCGAGACAATTTGTGCGGCCAACTTACGACACCTTCGCTGGACCTAAACCAGTTCAACCTCATTGTGACACGATCTGAAACAGTTCTCCATCTGGTCCGGATATCATATTATCTCGCTTATTCATCCGATTCAGATTTACTTGTTTCGCTGCAGCTTCTGCGTGTTGACGACAAAAAACGATCTGCTCAAATGGTATGGCGTAACGGTGTTGTGCGCAACCAATGGTACAATCCAATAGGAGTTGATGATAGAGCTAGTTTTCAGTTAGTCATTTGTCGTCATTGAAGAGAACAGATTTGATGACAAACAGGAAAACTGTCCCGCAAAAAATTACTTTGCCTAAAACCGAATCAAAAAGAACTTTGTGACGACGGACGGGTCTTCAACTTTGTCGGACAACAATAATGCCTCAGCTTACACTGATCCCAAACTCCACTACTACTCATAATTCAAGTTTGACGTGAAAAGGTTTAATTCGTCAAAAAGCCTGCACACGCTCAATAGAACCATGCTATAAGGTATGGTCATTTCGGTCATATTACCGGCAGGCGATTGGGCTTCTGAAGGAACGCGGCCCAATGTTCCTCGGCGGCGTCGGTCACGTTTTCCAGTCCAGCAACTAGGTCGGTATAGGCAAGCTCGGTGAAGCTACCGGAAATCGCCGGCTGAAAAGGTTTGTAAATAACCACAAGAATCATGTAAAAATAAAGGAAATGACTAATTCAAAGGGAAGTCTCTGTATTTTCACGTAGTAAGCTACTCCAAGACTGAAATCGTGTTCAGTTACAAGCACAATGCCTCCGTATACTGCTGGAGAAGAATGTCAAACAACGAAAATCAGAAACTCGCGACAATAATATGAACTGCGTTCCCTAAGCACGTAAGCAAGTAAAATTAGTCACAATAATTCTAATCTATTTCGGACTCACGATCGATCGTGACTCACTCTTTGCATCAATAAGTGTCCATCATAAATGCTGCAGCTGAATTTCACTGGAAAGATCGGAATCATAATCATCATAGACAGCAATACATCAGTGGTTCACACTAATGCTTAACTGCCACACAACCATGAAGAAAAACCAAACTCTATATAGAAAAAGAGAAGGATAAAGAAGGGGACAGGAAGGGACCTAACTACTGAAAACAACAGCTACGTCTATACTCAAACATTCAACATCAAGGTGCCTACACCTTGCAAACAAACAACCGAGCTGCAAGTGAGAGTAAGGCGTCATCAGCGAGACAGCTTCCTTACGGCTTTCACTGCCACGCGTCATTAAATGCACTCACTTCAC
>QNGE01002424.1:16054-32866 GCA_008508345.1 Paragonimus westermani
TGAAAGCCGTAAGGAAGCTGTCTCGCTGATGACGCCTTACTCTCACTTGCAGCTCGGTTGTTTGTTTGCAAGGTGTAGGCACCTTGATGTTGAATGTTTGAGTATAGACGTAGCTGTTGTTTTCAGTAGTTAGGTCCCTTCCTGTCCCCTTCTTTATCCTTCTCTCTTTCTATATAGGGTTTGGTTTTTCTTCATGGTTGTGTGGCAGTTAAGCATTAGTGTGAACCACTGATGTATCGCTGTCTATGATGATGATGATTATCCACGTAGTCGGAAGGAATGGGCTGTTCAGCCTCAGAAACATCGCAACTAGAGAGGTCAGTTTAACAAATACCAAAAGGCTAATTTGATAAGATAGCGTACACTTCGAGTCTGCGTTGGAGAACAAAAGACATACCACAAGTAGACATACAGTCTTAGTTGCCAGTGCGACCCAGTTTGCCCATTTATCTTGTTTGCTCAGTTGAAATCAATGTCATAGTGATGAAAAGTTAGGTGATACCTCCCTAATTCTTAGTGGATGAATGAAGAAATTCGTAAAAACGATAGCGAAAAAACAATGAGGCTTGCCGTCTACTGATGACATCCAGTAGGACTTATTCCGTCTGTATCGGGAGCCCAATACTCCTTCGAAATGCTCACAAGCGAATTTAGGCTGTTTTATTCTCACTTTAAGGCAAACCTCGACTTCGCGATGAAGTACAAACGAAAATTATTGTACACTAATCGATCGAATACATCCCAAAGGCACATGGCGTCGTTCAAATCAAGAATACGGGCTAGCCAGACTAATACATGTTTGCCGTGAGGAAGGATTCGCATTACTGTAAAAAGGGACGTATGGTCCAGAGCGCCGCTTGGATGGAAGACTGAGGTTCACTGCATATGAGGTATGGCATATGATGACACAATTTTGTCCAATGTGTTGACGTAATAATAGGCATTTTGCTCAACATCTACAGCAGCCAATCTACTCGCCTGTTATAAGGAATACGCCCCGCTACTGTTGACGATCGCCTGTCAACAGCCTTCTGATTCAAGAACATCCCATCGTTTTGGAGGATCAGCACTGCCCTATGCACAGGTCTTGCCAGACTGAATAATCCCCTGTTCCCACTAAAATTTCTGTACTATGTTAGTCTCCAGTTTGGACAACGTCCAATGTTTTCGTAAATGGTCGCATTGGTCTTTTGATAACCGAGTCATAGACTAGTAACGTTCGCTACTTCCTGCAAAGACTTCTATCGTGTCCAAGTAACTATTCGCTGCGTTAGACATAAGTCGGAGGATTTGTGATGATTTTGTTCGGAATATATCGAAGGTCACCTTCTCTTTCTCATAGTACACTCCAACGATTACTATCGAGTGGCGATCTCCCACATATTCAAGTGCATTAGATTTAAGGCGAAGTTACTATCTTCTTCGATTTCGTTAAACGTTGCACCCCACGACAGCGAGGGATTAGAAGTAATCTGTAATCAGATTACGCCCGAGACCAAAATTATTGGTCCCCTCAAGCGGCACGCGGATTCCGGCGTATTTAGGTTCATCGATTGAAACATGTTCGTGTAGCGTGATGGTCGCCCCAATGTACATCTGTTCTATGCGGCGTCCGTGCGGCGTGTGGAATGGTTCCCAATGAGGTAGTCTCATGACTTTGTCGCGATCACTTCAGAGATTTTCTTTCTTAGCCAACTAGAAATGAACGGACACCAAAAAATTTCCGCTGTTAAGTTTCGTAACGAGCTTAGCGAGTTAGACAAGAAAAGTGTGCACTTTGTGACGTACTGTGGGGAGAGTACTTGTAAAATATCGGGTCGTGTTATATTCTTCCCGTGGGGTGTAAGGATCCGGTAGCAAAACACGAAGGTCAAACGTCCGAGACAGAGAGAACAAAGTTTTTGCTACTGCTGACCAATCAACCGCCACTCTTGTTCTGAGTGTAGTTACGTGATTTGAGTCTTCGTCCCTTTCATTTCTTATACAATCTAATTGCGGCCTGGTCCTCTCTTCATGGTTGTGTAGCAGTTAGGCATGGGTGTGGACCGCCGACACGTACTGTCTATCATTAAGTCCTTAACACATAGCGTTAGTATTGTAAAAACAACTGTAAACATCTTTGAGCCCTTGATGAATACTCAATGCCAGACGTCCCAAAAAATGAATGCCTGTGGTGACAACTTTACTGATGGGATTTCAGTAATGTCCAAAGATTCAATTTGATCAGCACGTTATACGTTCGAAATACCAAGCATATGAAATGATATGGAAAAAGGATCAAACTGGATAGGATAGGCACGCTGAAATAAAATAAGGTAAACAGTTGTATATGGAGAAAGGGCAGCTAATGGACTTGTTTCCCATACACGGAGCGCGGAACAGTTAGAATCAATGGAAAAAATAAACGCGTACCTATATGCATAGGGCATCTAACTTTGTCGAACAGGTCGAAAATGCCGAAGCATAGTAGCTAACCAGTGTCTACTTCCAATTTATATTGGATCACCATGTATAAACATTAACTAAATCTGTGATCACAAAGAAATCTTATAAACTTTACACTGGTGTTTACTTGCTAAACGTTTGAGAACCTAATACTCGATGTAAGTTCGACATACAATTCGCTTCGAATGGAGTTTACTCCATAGGACTTACACGTAGCTACATCAGTATACTTTTATATGTATAAGTTATAAGGTGGTTCTTTATACGGGACTTTTTAACTTTTTTTAACTATGAGTGGGTAGCTCTTGTAGAAAGTCTAAGTCTCCTGAGAATCTGTTTTTTATTTCAGATTTACTTTCACAAAATGTTGTATAACTCTTGAATTCTGGTTCGCTACATTATCGTGAACAATCGTCCCTAATCTTACGGTTTAGATCAAGAAAATAATTTTTCCAAAACGACTAAGACTGATAATGAGCAACATAACAGCTCTCTCGGAGGTCACTTCGTTTCTCTCTTATCTCGGATAGGTTCGGGTCATTATGCTTTAAGTGTACTTGTATTTCGTGATATTGTTTGCTAAATATTTTCAGTTGGCTCAACAGCCACTGCATTTATTACTTCACAGACCATCAAGTTTATGCAATTCACCAACATAAACACATGGAGACCGTCCTGGTGAGTTCACCAAAACAAGACAGACTAGATTTTGAAAGAAGTGTGATCTGCAAAAATTGTGAGCATTTAACTCTTTTGACCGATGCGCGACGTTTAGACAACCGACCAAACTCGGGAAATTCGATCAGCATCCACTCAATTCGTGGAAAACTTAGCGCTTTAATTGTGCCTGTCGAGTGGATTAGCATTCGAGACAATGAATGAGTTGGTAAACACACAGGCAGAAGCCGACAATTAACAATAGGAAAACAAAAGAAACCTGGCCTCCAAGTTGCATAGGTGTACAGATCCCCGTTTTGAGATGCATTTCGTCCACACTCGATATGCTCGGGAATGGTTCGCCCAAAGCGTACAGTGCGAATCTCTTTGTCACCTTACATTATTTGTGATCGACTTTGACTCGAAGCGCACATTCATTTACCAAACTGAAGTGTAGCCATTCATACACGTTTAGATTCCTAGTGCAAACACTATTGGCCGGCTCCCCTCATGTTTACCTCATGGAAGCAAGAGATTGTCTGAGGATGACTCTACATCAGCGCTGAGCCATTCCGGGGGACACAGTAGGTAAACAGTTGCAGCTCATCAATCACAAATACTTAGGACAACATGAAGTTTAACATGACACAATTTTACCTTTCATGAATGTGCACATCAGAACTCACCAGTGGTGAGCAATCCGTCCAAGCAACAGCCGCAATGTGCTCATCTGGCAATATGTGTTCCTCGAAAACCCAGTGGCGATTGGGTGCCGCAAAGTCAGTCGATTCGCACCAAGGAGAAGGAGAGATTGGTGTGGACAGTGTACACCGAACACCATTGAGAGGAATTCGGATTCCACAGCCGACAGCCTTCAGGTAAGCCTCCTTCAAGCACTAGATACCAGGGTAACAGGAAACGATAGCTGATAATGCAGTCACGTCTACTCGTTGTAAAATGTCCGGTGGCTTTGACTCACTTTCGAGCAAATAAAGATCAAAATATTCCATAAAGACTGTTGCAAAAACCCTCTGGGAACATTGGTCTGATGAAAGTGAAAAAAATCACACGCTCTGCTGACGGCGGAAACCCTGTTGAAGTGTAAGTCCACGCCACTTTTATCACACCGTTCACATTTCGTATGAATTGCTAAGTACGAGCGCTTCGGCCCTAACTTGTACTATGAACTAATGGAAACCGTGTTACATGCTCCAGAAAAAATAATCGAAGTTTATAAAACATCCTTCCCCAGTTACGAATTCGAGTAGCGAAATCAAAAGACCGGTTTTACAAAGTGGTAGTACCGTTTCGTATGTTCTAGTCAGTAGTGAACGTCAAAAATAGTTAAACGAATTAAGCTAATAAATTGAGTTAACGTACACACCAGAGTGTCATTGGTCAGAACCATGGGTCAAGGTCAACGACTTTTGTACGCAGAAGACTGGCTTGTTACGCATGACAAGCGCTGCCTTGAGTGACTTGGGGCTGACAAGCTTGTGATGACGCATCAACACACTGAAAGCGTTCGTCGGGTTAACCACGTGACCGGTCCCCAGCAGGTAGTTGGCGATCAAAGAAGCTGGGTTGCTATGTTTCGTGGGGTCATGTCATACATTAAGTCCTCGGTATATTTGGACACGTGCCCCTTTATCCTAAAGCACAGGGATCGATCAGTTCTGTCAATGTAATTCATTGCAGCTTCAGGCGAACTGGTAAATAGTACGTGAAGTGGACGGCTCTGGTGGGTTTACCACGTTCGGCTTGTTGTGAAAGTCAATAAAGCCCAGTGGATAACTGTTGGAAGCCAGGGTCTCACGAATAAATTCCAACTCTGTATCTAGTGTATCACCCGTACAAATAGTTTGCGCTATGTGAAATAAACATCGAACCACAGAACGTTTTTGTATGGGTGAGAAACTTTTGAAATTCATATGTCGTCCTCCCCAGATGGACTTACGATATACTACTGATCAACACACTGTACCACCTTCCGTCGGTCAATACTGATACTCACACAGGCGAGCGTGTCTTCTTTTTCGGACTCAGACGATAACGTTAGATTTCGGTGTGAAGACTTCAATAAATCCAATGATTCCCCTATTGTCTCTTTGTCTGACGCGAATACTATCATGTCATCAACAGATCGACGATAAATCGGGATGTCATGCAGTGTATTCACGAGGCGGAGCTCAATCAGACATAATCCAACCAAAATCAATTTCAGAGGGCCACCCATTGCGACTGTGTCTGTTTATTTACATCCCATGCTTTGAAAATAAAATCTGATATTTTCTGTACACAGTAATATCAGAGGCTTCAAGATATTGGCTGGAACATGAGGCTTCATAGTCTGCAAATTAGTGCGTTAGTTTCGCGTATAACGGGACATTCTATCAAAATTAGCATGGGTGTACTAACTGCAAGAAATAGAACAGTCACACGGACACAAAGGAAAAATCAGACGTACATTCAGACCAGTTCAGTAAGACCGAGCGAGAACCATTACAATGGAAAAGTGTGTTTACTGAGCCAAATGGCGAAGTTTATTACAAAAGAGCATACAGGAAAGGAAGCTACAGAACAGATAACAGTTTTAGCTGCACACGGCTACGTAACTGTCGGAGAAGTCGGAAATAAGATTAAATATCCATAAGTACCGCAACCGCTGATGGCATACGAGAAAAGTGTCACGGATTCTCAACTAAAAAGTGGCTGTTTTTTTTAAACCGTTGGCAACACGAATCTGACCTTCCAAGATAGAATAACAGATATTCGGTCGAATAATTTGTAGGATTAGATAGCCAAGTGAAAGTAGGGCGGTATGTATAAGACACCGAGGTATTTTATTTATTGACTGCGGAAGGCACTCTTCTTTCAATCGTTGACAATCGAATAGGCGTGGACCAGATCACATTTGAAACAAATGGCCCGCGTACCACCAAGTCACGCCGACCTAAAAGATGGACTAGACATTTTGGTGAACAGAACGCCCAATCTTAGACAAGTCATTTAGAAGACGAAACAGGAAATATCAGTCCCTGCGTTCCACACAACCCTTTGTCGGACAGTGGAGCTCAAGCTTGAGTGGTCATCGACTGAGTTGTCAGGCCTGTTCCATTGGGTTCCAGTGACCGGTCGCTTGTGCATTGTCAGGCTACATACATTCGACCCTCAAATATGCCGGCTCTCCTGTGACATTCGAAGGTGCTGCGTTTGAGGATGCCGCATTGGACAGCAGATATTACCGCAACCGCTCAAAAGTTTACAATAAAATTTTGTCTGAACGATATAAATTAGCTATTTTGATAAAGCGCTGTCATAACCACAAAACTTTAATTTGAAGCACCAAGGTGACTGGAAGGTTTAAACGTCTAGAACGGTCAACCATTTCGTTTCCTCAATATCTACACGACAGTTCCCGTTGTGCTTCTAACACAAAAACTGGCCAGCAGTCGTATACTGTTGGAGCACAGTGTCTGCCCGAAGTAGAATTAACCATTGATTAGTAACGTGCCAGCCATCCGATCGCAGATAATCAAACGGGGATTGAGCAGAGAGCTACAAAATAACTTGACTGAAAGATTTCCGGTGAGAATGTGCGAATAAAACCATAACCAAGTTCATTTGTGGCCCAAGCTGACATCTGTGGTATGCAGGCATATACATATTTGTAACGGGCGACATCCGTCCCAGTTCGGAGGGGATAAGTCGTACACTTTTGTTGCATGTCCAGCTGCATCTCGGCATTCATAAAATATGGTTTAACCAACATCACGGCCTCTCTACGTAAGTTGCTTGCACACTTCACCTGTGAGTTGGACAACAATCCTTGAAAGACAGCCGTTGTTCAATAACCCGTTAGCTGCCCCAGTGAGGTGTAACTTCACCTGGATAACAGCGCCCACGAACCTCCATTACGTATCCCCGAATTGTCATGTCAACGTTTAACCTCTATTGTCTGAGTGATGATCAGGTTGCCCGATCGTCTTCTCAGGAGACACAGGCAGCGCCCGGTAAATCCGACCAGCAACTTATCGTCAAACGAAAAAAGGAAACGAAGTTAGGCGGTAAGGGTGATAACCCAAGTAAACAACTATTGCAACTTTGAGCATGGCTGCCACACGTTTTCGCAAAATCGGCTAGTCAACAATTACAATAAATGAACCAACTAACACCCGTTACTCTTCACACATTTGTATACTACTCACCAGCGGCATAGTGTGGCCGCTCGTCACCACTACGATACGCCAAATGTTCCTCCAAGACACGTGCTCGAAAAGCAACTTCATGACTGAACTTGCGTGGGTGGAGGTCGAGGCACTGGAGCACCCACTGAACCGAACATCGATTGATCGCGAGCTGTTGGGATAAATTGTGTCCAAACCTTGGGTTTTCCGTTGACAGTAAAAACAACTTTCCTCCTCAGATTTTCTGTGATGACATGCCTACGACTGGTTTGTAGACTCCTTTTCTTTAGGGGATCAGTCTTAAGGGGCAACCCGTCCGGCGGCATGCGAGGTTTTCCGTTCTCTGGATGTCCACGAGTAAGCTCTACACAAGCTTCCCATAACCCAAGATCCCATGAATTCAGGCAAACAAATTCTGTTTCATCCTTATGCTCCAAACCCACTGCACAGTAATCGAAACAGTCAACACTTGATTGGCTTTTATCAAACTTCCATGGCAGTGTTGTTATTCTGGTCAACACTGAATAAGTTACTGCAATATAACACGTTGGTCCAATAGCGTACTGATGGAGTATGTGTTCTGTGGGACAAGTGTCGATTCATTAACTGATCGCGTCAGGAATAAGCAAAAAGTAAGCGTTGATGCTTCCCATACTGGCTGAGGACCGACACGTCCATTTTGGTGAGAGTAAGTGGGCGCCCAACTGAACAGTTCATTCGGTGTGCAATTAAATGCAGTTCTCGGTTCCATCAGAGGAATTAGTGCGACTGCTGACATGATAAAAATCCTTAACCCACTCTGAAGGGCGATCTGATCGGGCTGCTCTAACTGGTAGCACATCAAGGAAACAACCGATTACCATGTGCAGCGTGACGTCAACGTCATACTGACTGGATCCGACTGGACTAATTTTATAAAGATGAAGGTCAGGTGTTAATCATCGCAATACTAGCGAGTCAAAAGGGGAAGGGAGAACACAACGATGTGTGATATTTCAAACAGCCACACACTTCAACTGTGGAGTGCGGATCAATGCACAATACGGGATTAATGAGAGAAAATCCGAAAAATTCACAAAGTTGTGTTGTTTGATGGATGCGCAATAAGCAGATTGAGCATGAATCACTGATAAGTCTGTCACCGTAGATCAGCACAACTGCCGTGCGCTTACTACAGCGAAGTTCACTATATTGATACTCAGCGAAACCAGAGGAAATCAGATATGCCGGGAGCATGCACGGTTCTCTTTCAGTCGAAGGTATTCACCACATTTTCAAACCGGGACTTGACCCACAATACCGGATCCTCTACACACAGTCGGTGGTAAGGGTCTCTTAAACTCAATTGTTGCCTATGATCCCATTACTCGTAATGTCATTTGGTACCGTATCTTCCGCAGAGACGTTTTAGTGTAACAAGTGGGTCCTTTAAAATCAATGTGTGCTCGCTCCACAAACAGGGCGGGAGCCTATGAGCAGGTGTTCATCCGTCAGAGGAGTCCAATCTCCCAATTGTTTTTCCAATTCGCTACGGAACACATTCTGGAAGGTGCGCTCGAGGAATCCAACGAGCTTAATGCTGCGTTCGCTCCTGGTTCCAAGTCCACTTATATGGAGTATGCCGATGACATTGTCTCGCTCAGTCTGTCTGCAAATGGCATATAAACCATCCCGAATAAGTTGGATGACCGGTCTGGTTTGTATGGAATGCGCCTCGCAAACGATCCGGTTGAGACTGTGGACAGTTTTAGTTGCCTGGATGTCGCCTTCCCGTCAGTTTGCAACATTCATAATGACGTTTGAGCAGGGATAGTGAAGACACATGCTGCCTTTGCCAATCTGCATCATTTGTGGAACCGAAATGACGTCCGAGTGTCACTGAAACGAAGGGTATATAATGTTTGTGTACGTTCCGCCTCGCTTCATGGTTCAGAAACGTGACATATTCGTGACGAATACATGAGCAGGCTGGCCGTGATTGGCCCAGAGCGTACATCGGAACGTTCGGGAGTCGCTGTCATTTAGTCAGCTGATCAGGTTGCACAGTGTGTGATGGTTGCATCATTCACCCAGTATGCCAGCCGCATCATGGATTATATACCGAGACTGTTAGTAGCCGTGTGGTAGTCGGGTGTTGTTCGTGCAATGGCGTTTTCATGAAATATCACTTCTCTGGCTGTTTTACTGAGTAAAACGGATACATGTAACCTGTCTGGTTGGGGTTCCCGTGATCACCCAGGTAACGGTTTAGAATCGTTAACCGAAATAGGTAGATAGCCGAAACCACAGGCAATGGCGTGCATGCATAAATAACACTTCTAGCTCTTAAGCGTGATCTTGTTTTATCCACTCTATTCAACTTGGTACCTATCTTCTAATTTAGTCTCCATTACTTCTGTAGTGAACGGTGGCCTAAGCCATACTACCTGCTGGTTAATGTGTGTAAACAAGAAGCACTGACTTCAACAATATCAGTAAGCTAATCCGACAAGCATCTTTCCAAATCTGAAGCTATATATTAATGAGAACCAACTTCAATTTTTGTCCCCTCTACTGAATTAACATTACGTCAGATTATTCAAACTGGACGCCCTTCTCTAGGAAGATTACATCCCCTGAGCAACAGTCAGCCCCAACCATTTCTTCATGTGGCATCAGATAGCGAATGTTCGGTCACCGCCGATCAGAAACACACTGTGAATTCCACGCATTTGCAGCTAGAACACGCCCTGCAGAAGTATGGAAAAAAGGAAGTGTTGCGAGAAACCGTTCATGCTGGTAATTGTTCGAAGTCCCCTTTTTAAATAACCTCTCTAAACAACACCAGGAGTAGGAGTGTTGGGAAAGTTGTCTAAGTGAAACTGGTCTTTAAAATAGACGAGGTCCTGATGCACACATTTAACGAGATAAGGGTTAGACTGGAAAACGTAACAAAACTTGCCTTATACTGAAAAATAGTCAGCTGTCTACTTCCGATCAAAAGGTATTTTGCTGTGTTCTCTCTCATTCACGGCATCAGTTCCGTTGTAGCTGAAGACATTTATACTGGCAAGAAAACAACAGTTGAAACTAGGACCACAATCAAATTACTCATGCGCAACATTTCAAACATTATGAGGTCGTACATATCAGCCGTCAGACCTATGTGCTCAGAAATAGCTAACCATCAAGCTTTAGGCTCGGTTGTGAGCATTACTCACGAGATCAACTTGCTGTTTTTTTAATGCATTACAGAACTGGGTTATAACAGATGGGTGTGAAGTGGGGTCATACCGCAATTTGTATTGGGCGACAAGTGAAACGTAGACATGTTGAACAAAAGGCACAACACAAGCCGCAGCTCCCAATAATCGAAAGCTTCAACACAAATTGACCGTACTGCAAACGCTGAAGACGGGACGACGGCCAAAAACAAGCAAGCAAGTGCTTAAAACTTGGCTCATTTGTTTACTAGACACCGGTTTTTGACAACAGCAAAGAAGAAGCAGAACAAAACTTACCCAATGACGATAGAAGAAACGCATCTGCTCCAGTTCGCTCTGTTGAGACAGAATAAGACATAGTTCCGATGGAGCGAAAACCCTCTTCATTCGTTTGATAAAATGAATAGCTGATTTTTCGGATGCTGAAAAGGAACGCAAGAAGAATTATGTTTCCCGGTCGGAACTTCGTACGTTCATTATGTATTTCAGATAATTACTGCCTTTTCAGTGAAAAAGATTTTACATTATCCCACTTCCGGCAGAACAACTGAAATTCATAGTAAAAACTTGGGGGGGGGGGTAAACACCCTTCTGAAAAGCCGCCGTCATCTTACTAAAAGCATACGATGAACAAAAACAAAGCAGCCAGCAAGTGGGATAAATAGGCAATAACCATCATTGAGGTTGTTAACAAACGTGCATACTAGCTTATGAAATGCGAATCAAGACAAGGAACCCTGGCAGTTAAGCAAACCTGGCGTGTTGAAGCTGCCTTAGTTTCACAAACAGCAATCAGCGTCCAACATTTCGTGATATAAAAAGCGCAAACGAAATTTGTCTGAGCCCAAAAGATCCCATGAGGGCATCAACCTTTAAACACAAAGATCCAGATTTGATACTTATCAGAAGAGTGATGAAAAAGGACCAACAGCAGGTCAGTTGGAAAATTGCAGCAAAATATGCATAAAATTTTGACGGAAACACTCCAGTCGTTTGAGAGGTGAACATAGTGATAACATTTTACAAAAACCGGCTCACTAAGGAAATGTATACTAACAGTCTTTCAGACAAAACGATGGGGTAGAATCAAGACAAAAACAGTAAGAGCCGTAAGTACGATGAGGCTTGCGCCCCCATTGTCCACCGCTTTGAGCGAATGTCGGCTGACAAAACAATTCACTCAGTTCTCAGTGTCGGGATGAGTACACATATACACATGTGTTAATTACACCTGAACTGCTCGTTTAAGGTCCTGAAAAGGGGAATACTATTGTCCGGGCAGTTTGTTCTAATGGTTACACCAGTTTCCTTAATCTACACTGTGGAAGCGACATCATGATGCTGAATGGCTGACAATAGAACAAAGTAAATTTTACAAACGGTAATGCTGTGCATGCGTCGACGCAACGTGCATGCTGAGGCAAACCTGTTGTTTTTACAAGATTCCATAGATAACAAGAACAAGGCCACCTTAAATAAATGGAAATATATAGCACACTGTCTTCACTAAGTATCAACACCGCATCAGATAAATAAAAATCCTTCAAAAAAATAACGGTAAATTCGACACAGTAGAAAGTTCCCACGATAATAGTTTACTAACATGCTGTACCATACAAAACAAAGTTTCTACTAATAGAAATTGCACACCCCCATGTCCCCAAAAGAAGGGACGTGCAAGATAGATGGCAATATGTCTTGACGTTAAGTGTTTCAAGCTTTACCGTCAAACCATCACCTGACCGATTCACTGCCTCTGAAAGTGGACCAAGAGCAAAGTCAAGGATATCAAAAGAAAGCATCCGGGCAGATCAAATCAGTGGTGGAAGATCGTTCTAAACACTGAAATGTTCAGAGTACCACTGTTAGAAACTCATCACCTGAGAGCTTCGTCCATCTCATGATGAGTCTAGTACAGATTGGCACACCGTGAATAACTGGTAAACACTTTCCACTCGAACAGACCAGACTTCGCACTCGTACAGTCCGACAGAACGCATACACGATGGACCGTCTAAATATGAGTTGTCTAGTCACATGCTTCCGTTTCGCATAATTAGGCCACTTCGACTGTACGGTTAATAAAACCTGACTGTATGACACATTTCCGCCTGCACGTTGTTCGTTGTTCTGAAATCAAAGGGTTTGATATGAATCTAGTCTCGGCAACATTTTCAAGTAGTGGAATTGTTCGTCTCATGTGTTTACCAACTCTATTGTTATAAAAACACGAAAAACATAAAAAGCGATACCCTGATGAGGTATGCTTCGGATTTTAACCGGAGCATCGTAGATTAAGCGGTACGAATTCGATAGCCAAGTAGTCAAGCACTCTAGAGGCGTGTGCCCAAACCTCAAGTGAAAAATTTTTCTGATCACTATCAGGAAGCGGAAGGAATTTTGATGTTTTATCCAAAAGGACAGCCATCGGCCATTATAAAGTTGCAGTCACTCGTGGTTCCCGATTCGCAAAAGTGTATTGGCTTGACTAGTAGAAGGTTGTTGGAATCCAAGATTGTTTAAATTCAAGCTACACCTGGTACTACATCCGCGTTCAAGCTAAAATGTCATTCGTTTCCTGTTCTTTCTGTTCTATGTCCACACCCACCGTAAAATTGTTACATTCAACTAATCGAGACAACAACCCTTTCATATGTGCAAAATTTCCTTCCTGTCGTGCAAGTGACGTCAAGTCATTCGTGTAGGATTTATATCCCATCATCAGTTCCCACGTGAATTGCGTCTGTCTGGATATTTGTTTGTTTCATCACTTAATGACCCCAAAGGGAACATTAGTGTTGGACGGTTCGCTGAATCTTGTCGGCACCCAGGGCGGTCTTCTGTTTCCTACTAGCCCATTAAACCGTTCTCACATCTAATGAGCAGCTCGCTCTTCGTTAGACTCGTCTCGACTTTGTTTTTAATTGGTGTAACGGGCAACTTGTCTTTAGTGTGTTGTTTACCTTATATGTTGATTCCGTTTTCCATCCGACTCTTGCATTCTTTTACACCGGGTCGGCTACATCGTTTGTTGTTCATTTGATACCACGTATTATTTCGCCCACTAGTTCTGTATAGTTGAGGCTTCTACGAGGAATCAAAGTTCGCCACATTTATCTTATTTTGTTTTTCCATCCAGCACCGTATTAAGCCATTGTCTTCATTGCCACATCATCATCATCATAGACAGCAATGCATCACCGGTTCACACTGATGCTGCCATACAAACATGAAAAAAGCAAACACTGTACAGGAAGACAGAAGAAAAGGACTGAAAGGAACCTGACTACCAAAAATAGCTACGTCTATATTCAAAAATACATCAAGGCTCCCACACCTGCCACGCCCAACCTCTGATGCCTGTGAACGGGTTGATTTACTAGCGTCACTTAAGCTGACCGACAATAAACGTACGTTCTACCGGAATCGACCTGTCGTCCTCCCTTGACAATGAGACGTGGTAATGCTCACTACGCGTCAGCAATCTGAGGTCGTACAGTCACTGTCACAATGAATCCCTTGCATTTAGGTGGCATCATAACGGTGCAATCCGGGATGTGTTCGGAACAAGACGATGGTTTATTGATTAATAAACTTCAAAAGTACAGACTGACGTCGAACAAGCCCAGTTGTCTCCGTAAAATCGTTAAGGAAGTGGTTCAAAAGGATTTCCAGCTCACTTTTGCCTCACAATCAAGGTTTTAGGTGTTGCCAACAAACGAGGAGATTCCAAACAAGGATTTCCACCTGTAGATTTGTTGATGTGAACACCCCGTAAGAGATTTGGTTTGCAAAGTATGACCAGTGCAGGTCAACATGGTAAGTCATCCAGAATTGTTGCATCGGCTGTCACACTCTTACTTTTCTTCATGACCGTCGCCACACTTCATTCTTGCAAGATCGGTGTACGAAAGACCTCCGTTAAGTGCTGTCGTAAATACCGGAAGTTATGGCAAATAAATTTTCAGTTCACCTCCCAGAGATATCGATGAGGGGGAAAACGACGCCTTATACTAACTACCATCTCTGTTCGACTAAGCAGTAACACAAAGTTAATATCTATCACAAGAATTGCTACCATGATCCCGCTAAACCGTTTGTGCCATCCAGGCTTTGGGCCTGTGAGCACACTCGTCATTTAACAGAACATCAAAAAAATTTGAAGTCGTCATTGACGAGGAGAAACTCTCCACTCCCACTATGCAGTCCGTCTCCAGTACATATCGGATCACAGATTCCACTGGGAATTTAACACTCAACCGTAAACCGACAGCAAGTAAAGTTGCCAGTCCACGTTTGATGCAAAGTGCATGCGGTTAAAATTCGGAGCATTCTTGCAAGGAAGTACTGCTAAGAACCAGTGGAAAGCCACTGAAAACGGGTTATGTTAAACCCGGAGATCACTATGTTCAAATCGGTTGTTGTCTGTTGGATAAAACTGATCGATGGAATAATCCAATATGTATTTGTTACTTTGGATTTCAAGGGCGTTTATCATCAAAGGCTGGTTGGAGAAACAATACACTGCTTTTGAGACTTAGGGAACTCTACCAATTTCATTACGCATTGAGTACCATTGTTATTATAATTATAGATCTACAAAGGAAGGAAGATGGCGCCCTAGAGCCCAAAGAGTGTTGTGAAGCGTTCACGTATATTGGTGCTACGACTGTATGCCGTGCAAACACTGAAGGGCATGACTGTAGTTCGATACTACCTTATAGCAGCATTATAGTATGGTTTAAAACGTAAGCAAAAGAATTGTGAACATTGACCCGAATAAGGATTATCTGAGCACAAAAGTGCGATGTAGACTGACTAGATCGGACCAATAAGGACTAAAATCATTCCGCAAACAATCCACGCGGCAAGACGGCATACTATAGCCCAACGTTCCAATGAACCTCCGAAGTATCCAGCAGAACTAGAACAGATTATCACTCTATCACAATATCCTAATCTAACGGTTTGATGAAATGAAAACAATATACTTGAAACCGAAGACCACCACTCACATCCCGTTGCATACCTCGACGTCTTAAACGTTGCCATCGCGAGACGGAAAACCTGCTACACCATACATTCAGTCATAAACAGCTATGAGCTGCACTAAAGGAGCTGTAGTTCAACTCGTCCTACACTGCAAGAGTCATGATGAATGTTCTGTAAAAATGGGTCACAAAAAGAAAAACCCTGAAGAGTAGGAGTAAACAGAACAGCTAGCAATATTACGTAAGCAGACAAACTATTATGACCAACAAACGAAGTTTCTCGTTTAGCCCGATACCCGGGCGAACGGGTGAACTACATCTACGCCGCCGGGTACGTTCTCAAGCAGAAGAGTGTGGAACGGTCTTTCACGCGAATGCTAACTGTGGAATGAGCGGGGTTCCCCCGGCGAATAGGCAGTCGCGGACAATGACTGGTAGTACTAACAGGGCGTGTTGGATTCACGGCTGAAAGCCAGACCTCATATAAAGTGTTACACAACCCTCTTTGATGGTACTACAACATCGTGTATTTTAACCCGCAACAAAAAGGTTTCAGACGCCGCAATGGGAGAACACGGGCTCACGGAAAGCCTGCCGTCCATCTAGCGTACTGTCCGTAAAGCCCATGGAAATCTCCATCAACTACGGAAGAATCCCGGAGGCGTACAAATCACCTCGATGTACACCGGATCCAATACCATAGTAAGGGCAGTCCTATTGTACGGCTCCGAAACCTGGTGCATTCACACAGAGGATGTTCAAACGGTATCTGTTTTCGATTGTCAGTGTTTCCGAAGCACTGGCGATGTGTAGTGGTAACACAGTATCAGTAAAGAAGTTCACCGATGTCTTCCGAACGGATAAACTCTGTCGATCCTTGAGAATGTTAGCCTGATCTCACAGGCTTCTTCGGCTAGGCCATATCTTACGAATGCCAACTCAGAGCCTGGCACCTCGTGACATGTTTGTGACTGGTGGGTTAGGCTGGAAGCGGCAGCGCTGGTCACCGCATGACTTGGATTCGGGGTATGAAGGCACTTATTCTGAAGCTTGACTCAGTGGGACTTCCGCGGCTTCCTGGCTGTGGTCTGAGGGATACTGAATACCTTTGATTGAGGAAACTGTTTGACAGGGCGAAGAACAATCAGTGGTGTTCGTGCTGATAATCGGTGTGCATCGCAGTAACTTCTTCACTCCCTATCATCATCATCATAGACAGCAATACATCAGTGGTTAACACTAATGCTTAACTGCCACACAACCATGAAGAAACAGCAAACCCTATATAGAAAGAGAGAAGGAAAAAGAAGGGGACGGGAAGGGACCTAA
>QNGE01002424.1:36053-47763 GCA_008508345.1 Paragonimus westermani
GACCAGGAGACTGTAGTTTGTCAGACCTCTACCTGTTGGCCTGCCTGGTATGAGTAACTCTGTCCAGTTTAGCCCAAAAGGTCATAGAGATGCGCAAGCCGTCACACCACGTCAAGGTCCAGTCTCACCGTGACGGTTCACTCCCTATATTTTCCCCCTTATTTACCTTACACATTACCTTGTCTCCTATCATACTGTGGCATGTTTGCCATTCAATGTGGCTATTACGTGTTATACATGTATACTCATAATTGCAATATATAAAGGAACAACATAATCAGTGGTGGACGCTTTCTTGTGACGTTTGAAATCCATATTAGGATCCGGTCACAAACAGATGTGTTGGAATGAGACTATTCTGCTGCTCAGCGTGTTCACGTGTTGTTCTGTCTTCGCCCGTCTTTCATTTCAGCGTCAACGAGGTGGACGCAGTGACTATTTTTATCCGTGTCGATTAAACGAATCCCGCGAAGACAGCTTTCAGTATATATATATATATATCGATGTGTATAATTTTCTCTTTGGATCAATCGATCACGTGTCCAAAATATTCCATAACACACGTTAGCGAGCACGCAATCAATTGGAATGATGCGGGTTAATCGATGGACGCAACCATGTTCAAACGCCTTCATTATGAACAGGCTAGGCCTGTGAATTATGAGGCATGCACACAAGCGTAGCACGACGACCGGAAGCCTTTTTGACGAAACATATGTCGAAAACTGGCAAAGCTAACACCGGTCTCCACCACTTCCGCTGACATCTCATTAGCAATATTACACGTGGATGAAGAGTTATCCAAGAAGGTGAAATCTTCCACACCTTCAGGTGGATGGTTTGCAACAAGGAATGAGAACGTCCTAATCATGAAGTACTGCGTATTTTGAAGGCTCGGAGCGCACCCAATCAGATCAGCTCGATCACCGACATTATCCAGCACGGTCAGCTAAGCAAACCAATATTATCTGCATATTCTGTTTGGCAACTTAGAACCGGGAAGACACAACATACGACGATCGTTGGATTCTGCAAGTGTACCTACTACAATAAAGCTGGACAGAAAAGATTAGATCGGACACTGGTGAACACCGTCAGTCGTGACTAAGATCAGACACAGCCGCCATTCATGATAAGTTCAATATGGGTATACGCGATGCTCAGAGCCAGTGCCTGAGCGGATGAGAGCTCTGACTCATAACGTGAAGGGTTGCCGGTTCGACCTCCCCCGTGCAGTTCACACTATCTACCCGGTGAGTCGAACCAAGGATGGAATCGGTCGTGGAATGTAAGTTTGAGAATGAGTACCAAGAAACATCGTGAGTGCAAAATCTTTACATGAGAGATGCAATAGCAACTATACTTGACGGCCGATGGAGATATGCCTCTGCTGACAATGAGAATACGTTTTTCGGACTCGCGGACCACCGGAGTAAGGTCGTCGAAAGCTCTAAAAACAGTGGCAACTGTGTTTCATGGAGTGATTCCATATGATCGTTACCTCGCCGCTCCAATCTCCAGGGTTAAATTCACTAAGACAACTCGTCCCCTAGAAGAATTTGCCCCCGGACCCGACCAACGCACATCTACCAGCACAGCCAAATTTCGGGCTAAATCAATGCACGGTTTTTCAATTGGTAACTGACTACCAAACAACCCACTCCACAGTACAACACTGATTGCATAGCATTCGTAACTCAGGTCTCCAGTCGGCTGGATCCATCTGACTACTGCTCAATTTCTACTTGTTCGGTGGTCACAAGGTGCTTTTGGAAAAACCTATTTAATCGCTTCACCCCTTTACTTTCTTCTGGTCGGTAGCGATTTGGCATCTCATGTCGAGAGGGAACGATTGAGATGACGACCATGTTGCAAGTGCTGCTCCGACATTCCTAATCAAAATACTACGATTGTTCATTTGCAAACAGTGATATATCCAAGACTTTCATCCACATACCGCATGACCTTCTAACACCTCATGCCCACGGGTCACCCATCAGTTATCGATAACTCTTGTGGTTTTAACTCGTTGTGGCTTAACCAAGGAATTGCTTAAGAGCGAGCATCAACAAAAAGCATGATTTTTCTCATATCCGTTCTGTTTACGGTCTGGAAATACTAAGTTCAAGTAGAGGAATCCAGTCAACAATGAGGCGCTGACAGCGCCAGTAAAACCCGAAAGCGATTAGAAATCTTGCGGACGCCTACACTACGGGCATTAACCCATAAAGTAGGTCTCATCATAAAAGGACGTTTAAGTCCTTAAGTAGAGCAGTGAGCACCAACACTGAGAAACAGCTGCGGTTTTCTGAAGACAAGTCCATCGTTTTCTTTTACTCCGATTCCGGCGGCCACAGGATAAATCATCCGCAGCCCCATGCGCCTCTGACTGGGAAACCGCGTATTGAAGAACACTACTCATGAATAAACGAAATTCTAAAAATGGGCTATATGTGATTCCCGTCTCAACCAATTCATCGCATTGTCCTCAAACCGACGAGACGATAATCACTACCGGAGAAGAAGCACTTAGCGTGGCGTGAGGCTCTGTAAAATATACAAGATGGTACTTGGCCGCAACATTCTACAATGACGACCACGTCAGACGGTTAGTTACGGAACCCTGTCTATATACGTCCCCGCTTATACAACGGGGGGGTGCAACTTACAGCCTTGCGTTTGCCGACGAATATGCGCCGCTCAGATGGTCGCCAGAAGTCAACGGGGAAAGTAAAGTGAGAATGTAATGTCATGAAAGTTTGTCTTGTACACTCCAGATATGCTATCTCATCCTCTGCTAGATGCAGGAGATGCGACACTTTACCTGCGTTAATAATTCGTTGATTGAGGAGAAAGAATCCCTCAACGACCCCAGAACCTCATATGTTCACGTCCAACTCACTTTTTAAACCCGATAACCTCATAATCGAAAAAGATGCAACCTTGTTGATGTGGTTATCTCTGGCTCTTACAGAAAAGATATCACAATCAAACTGAAGAAAGACTGATATAAGATAAACCGGTAGAGCCTAATCTGAGGTAAATAGCGCTGTAGCCAATATGGCTGCCTCATGACTCCGGCCGTGGCAACGATATTCACTACTGACGAGTTCTAAAGAGAGCGAAACTCGAGTCTAGTGCTTCTTTCCGAAGGAGGCTGGCTGAATACAGGGGCTGCAATCAAATGTGATTCATGTTCAAATGTAAATCCATTAGATCCACGATTACTCATCAGCAAAAAAATAAATTCCAGAAAACTCCTACTTCCGATGAGCTGATTCAAATATGCACCACGTAACGTAAGACTGACCATATCAAACAATGCATCTCACTTACGTACAGACTGAAGAATCGTGTAAATACCAAGTCCGGGAGATGCATACTTTTCACCAGTAACGAGTTATTAATATTACTGCGGAGGACATCGCAAGGTTTGTGTTTTTATCTCGTACACACCCACGTTTTTTATGCACCAGTGAACCTATGTGTTTGGGACAAGTTCAATAGGACCTAGGACGACCAACAACTCGGCGAATGAGGGTGAAACAACAATGGAACAATACGTCCGTAAGTTGTGTGTAGGCTGTGTACGTCCCAGAATTCACTTCGGAGAGGCACATAGAATTCACCATTCTGGTAATGTAACAGATACCACGTCACGGCACGGCACCCTCAGAGAATTCACGTGGCCCGGCACCGTTGCCAACAGTGAATCCACCATACTCTAATAGAATCAGTTCATTCTCCACGAATGCTCGTTCGCCAGATCGAACTTCAGGCTATGCAGTTGACAACAAGTCCGTTTCTTAATCTTTATTCTAAAGATGCGCCCGGTGGCTTCGGCATAAACGTTACTCTAAGTTCCCTTTGACGAATAATCAGTTTTTACTTGTCCACAACTGACACACAACCACTTCGGAACTAACTAATTTCAACACACGTAGCACAAACTACGTGTTAAGTTAAAATATTGGCTTCTACGCCAATGGGTGTCTGCCACCATGAGCCACATTAAGATATACATGGATGTACGTCTTCCAACCGTTCAAAGATTTGACTCACGCGGGATATTGACGCGCATACAATCCACACCACAACGACCTCGAGTAACAGCAACTGCGCAGGTGAAGTCTCCTCCGTGTGTTATATTGAAATCTATTCGATTTTGGTATTCAGTAAGAAATGGCTTCCCCATCTCAGTACGTTCAACATGGATTTGGTTGGTAGTTAGACCCAAAACAGAGCAGGCGATGTGCCGAATCAACAACCGGCCAGCCTGCGAACGTGGAAATAGAACCTGTCATGTGGACGCTTACCAATCCGCTGAGAACGTCTTGCTGATGAACAAAACGCAACAACGCATTATGATTGTCCAATGGTAACTTGGAAAGAGCTTCAAGAAACTCGGCCCTCGTCGGAAGCCAAATACTATGTCGAAAAGCTTTTCGGATCATTCGCCGGATATTGCCACAGGTACTTCAAAGTAGTAGAAAACCGCCAGGAATGTCAAGAATTCATTCAGGACACACAAGGGCCTCCGCGCTGAAAGTAAATCGGGAAACGCTGAGTTTTGAGACAATGCGTCTAAGATAATCACGGCAAAAGTGACAAACAGCGTAACGTGCACAGCAGACCTAACAGTAAATCGCCTTCATTGTTCATTCAACCACAATGGTCAAGGGCCTGACCGGGATGAACCGTGTAACAATGACACCGGAAAACACGAAAGAAAAATTTGTGAACAAAGATGACAAATGTATGAAGAGAGGCTAAGTGGACCAACTAAAATAATTGTGACCGCAGGATACTGCCTGTAGTGCACCGTCATCTCGAGTAGCGTTTCTTAACAGCTATTCCAATGATCACGAGGACCCCAACCAGACAGGTTACATGTATCCGTTTTACTCAGTAAAACAGCCAGAGAAGTGATATTTCATGAAAACGCCATTGCACGAACAACACCCGACTACCACACGGCTACTAACAGTCTCGGTATATAATCCATGATGCGGCTGGCATACTGGGTGAATGATGCAACCATCACACACTGTGCAACCTGATCAGCTGACTAAATGACAGCGACTCCCGAACGTTCCGATGTACGCTCTGGGCCAATCACGGCCAGCCTGCTCATGTATTCGTCACGAATATGTCACGTTTCTGAACCATGAAGCGAGGCGGAACGTACACAAACATTATATACCCTTCGTTTCAGTGACACTCGGACGTCATTTCGGTTCCACAAATGATGCAGATTGGCAAAGGCAGCATGTGTCTTCACTATCCCTGCTCAAACGTCATTATGAATGTTGCAAACTGACGGGAAGGCGACATCCAGGCAACTAAAACTGTCCACAGTCTCAACCGGATCGTTTGCGAGGCGCATTCCATACAAACCAGACCGGTCATCCAACTTATTCGGGATGGTTTATATGCCATTTGCAGACAGACTGAGCGAGACAATGTCATCGGCATACTCCATATAAGTGGACTTGGAACCAGGAGCGAACGCAGCATTAAGCTCGTTGGATTCCTCGAGCGCACCTTCCAGAATGTGTTCCGTAGCGAATTGGAAAAACAATTGGGAGATTGGACTCCTCTGACGGATGAACACCTGCTCATAGGCTCCCGCCCTGTTTGTGGAGCGAGCACACATTGATTTTAAAGGACCCACTTGTTACACTAAAACGTCTCTGCGGAAGATACGGTACCAAATGACATTACGAGTAATGGGATCATAGGCAACAATTGAGTTTAAGAGACCCTTACCACCGACTGTGTGTAGAGGATCCGGTATTGTGGGTCAAGTCCCGGTTTGAAAATGTGGTGAATACCTTCGACTGAAAGAGAACCGTGCATGCTCCCGGCATATCTGATTTCCTCTGGTTTCGCTGAGTATCAATATAGTGAACTTCGCTGTAGTAAGCGCACGGCAGTTGTGCTGATCTACGGTGACAGACTTATCAGTGATTCATGCTCAATCTGCTTATTGCGCATCCATCAAACAACACAACTTTGTGAATTTTTCGGATTTTCTCTCATTAATCCCGTATTGTGCATTGATCCGCACTCCACAGTTGAAGTGTGTGGCTGTTTGAAATATCACACATCGTTGTGTTCTCCCTTCCCCTTTTGACTCGCTAGTATTGCGATGATTAACACCTGACCTTCATCTTTATAAAATTAGTCCAGTCGGATCCAGTCAGTATGANTGTGTTCAAAAACAATTTGTGTTGACACTGCGGCTACCCTGGTAGTCAGCAGTCCCACAATTGTGATTTTCATTTTTGGTGTCTGTCTGTTTAATCCCTTAAGCCATGACTTCCGCTCTGTAGAATTTTGACTCGTTTAAAATTAGTTACATGTCCATGTGTGATCAGAATGTACGAAATGTTACTCTGGAAAACATCACATAAATTGCGTCTTCTCATTGTTTTATTCAAAAGGTTTTCTGCTATTCTCCGGTTGTTTCAGCTGTCCAAACGAGCGATGTTCGCGATATTTGCACAAGCTGTTGTTCAGCTTGCACTTGAGTTCTCGGAGGTGGTCTATATTCTCGGAGCCAAATGGAATTCAGCGCCGCCTGTTCATAACGTTTACTGACGTCACAGAAATCCACTTTTGCTGCAAGTGGGACGTAACTTATTGTTGCAATCCCTCACAGCTGTTGCCACTCGTTAGGTTCTCACCTGACTCCTATTGGCCGATTCGTTTATCATTGAATCTTAGCGGGCACTTTTTACACTTTCTCTCGCTCGAATGCGAGTTTATCATCTCTCACTTACGGGTGTACGACCTACGGGCAAATTACATGACAAAAGGTACGCGCACAGCCACATGATCCAAGTACACGACAGTCCTTAAAAGGATGACACAATATGTAACTAACTGCTGTATGACCGACTTATGCTCACGGCTGAGATGCATAGGGCGGCCTCGGTGTTTCCTCCTGTGTTGAAATGCGGCACTAGAAATATGAAAACCGTGAGATGTGCATGGTTGCAGGACTCTTCCACTATTGTCACTGCACTGTGGCCGAACACCAAACATGCCACCGATCCGTTTACAGTCCGAAGAAGGAAGATAAAGTTAAGCAGTGAGACCTATGGCTACTATCACTACATCAGTGTGTAATCTGCATCAGAGGTCTTACGACGGTGTTGTAAAGTGCACATTTGATAGCACCTAAACAACTGTCCGTTGGAATGTACGTCGACGTAACGAATGTACCATGCCTATTTGATCTGTGTTGGCAAACTTTGACCGATACACTACGTATGGCATTAAACAAGCAACTGTTCACTGGAATGCAATTGGACAGACGTTGATTCGCTATGGAAAGTATTGCAGGCTTGACCAAGATAGCTGGGTTTTGCGTCAGCGGAAACTCCGAAGCGCTCAGATGGGCAATTAGCTGGGGGTTACCCTCAATAAGTAACAACACAACACCACAAGCTCCAGACTTCAGGGATTACTTACCAAAATAGTTTGCTGATAGTTTGCGGACAGTGTGGACACTGAAAGCGCCTATGCTGATCAGTCATTTTGGTTTTAGATGGCAATCAACACAACAAATGCAGAAAATCGGGAAGGGGGTCAAAATAGAATGGCAATTTGGTAATGGATTAACGATTTCATGTTAGGTGAGTGACAACTGATACATCTTCGTTTTTCATACGGTGGGAAAGGGTTAACTCTAGAGACCCCATCGAGGGTCTGGCTCAAAAACATGAACTGGGTTTAATTTGAGGAACCATACCCGGAACCCCTGGATTACTCGGTAATGAGGGGCTTGGTATCTTTCATGGCACAGTGATTAACACCTCAGTGTCTGATTTTGATCACTGCTGCGCGCAGTGGAGGTAGCTGAGGGTGCAACAGAATTCCGAATTACACCGAGACTGTTTCAACCATGTTGGATAACAAGGCTGCGGTTACGATCAACTGTTGAGTAATCGGGGTGTTTTTTTTTGTTTCAGAATATCCCTTACACCCTTTTTTCCTTAACCGGAGGTAAGAGTGCCACAACCATATAAAAAATAGGTCCGCTGTACGTCCACAGGATCTCGGCTTGAAACCTCGACGATCTTACATGGTCAGCAGTTTGAAATACAACCTTGTGAGTAACTGATTTCAGCCTGGCTATTTCCCCTTGGCCAGCCTGAAAGGGGTACATCTGGTAGGATCGAAGTTTTATTCAGCATAGTCCTCCGGACCGATGCCGTAAACAAACCTGACTACTACGTTAAGGCAGCACAATAGGTGAGAGTGCAGAATGTTTATCGAATGAACAGGACAGAAGGTGTTTATTTCACGTAGATGGGACGGGTAAGCATGCAGTGGGTCAACATCCAAAATGTTAGGGTTTCCAATGTTATCAGCGGATATGCTGACAAAACTGGCGCCACAAACGAAACGTCCACAAAATCAATTGGGCCTAACAGCATTGCACTGGGATTACCAAACATTACATCATCAGTATAAACGTAATCGGAACGAAAAGTACCGTCCGATTAACGTATGAGGTCCCAAACCCTAATGTTTCCATCAAAACGGAAAATGGAGCGGATATACAGCCCTCAGAACCTAAGCACAAAGCCAGGCGAATGATTTTCAAACAGCTGAAATCATCACAGAGGAAGTTGATAGAAGAGCCGTGCAATGGAGAACCTTGCAATAAATATGCTGAGGTCGATCGTGATTCCCGAACATAAGGCTACTGAAACGAAGTTAGAGCATGGTAGGTGGCAACAGCATTGCTGAAAATCCAAGACTAGCGGCGGTGGAGTTCGCAGGTTTACGTTACAGGTGTAAGATGCTGATGGGTGGAAAACATTTCCGTACGGTCGCAAAAGAATTACTGGAACTGCGGAAACATCCACAAAATACAAAGGCTCCAGGAAGAAGTCTTTAGCCGACAATAAAAATGGGCTACAAAATAAATCATGTCTACCATGTACGTGCCTTATTTGACTAGCTTCAGATCAACTTGAAATTTAAAACGTACTATGTACAGCTTCGACGCCAAACAGTATGGCCGGATCACACTTCTTTTGTGGCACAACACGGGCAGGCACTCGTCTATGTATATGCGCCAAACGAGCCCTGATGGCCAGGAACGGACCCAAACAGAAAACATCAGTTGTTTCAAACACGAAACAGGAGCCCGGACTTCACTTCAGTCCAGTTTCCAGGACGAAGTGGCTTCAGCTTTAAATTGTCCAGTTCCTTGCACCGGTGAGCTTCTACGGGCATACAGTGCTGCGAAGATAAGAGAAGAAAATTCCTCACTTCCATGAGTAATCACGAGAGCTACCAGATAAAAGCTGAGGAGTTTAAGCTCTCAGCGCCATCAGAACACACGTTCACAGCCACCAGCGATGCACACAGCTTATCCTCCATTGAAATGATGTGAAACAAGAGATGTGTAAGAACAACATGGGTTTGATTCCTAAAATCTATATTTCCAGGTACTAACACTAACTTATGTTCACCGAAAGCGGGTTCGGTGGATCGGATGCGGTACGAGGAACCCGATCGAACTTTGAAACGTAGGACCTCCGCACCAACTGCATCCAAATTTTGGAACTGTCGTGGAGACTAGGCATTACCAAAATGTTCCTGAAATAGAACTGATAGGTCAACAACCATTGCGCTCATGCTTTCAGTTCGGGAGAAGGCGTCCTTCCGACGTGTACTGCACATTTATTGCAGTTGTAAACCAATGACGACCAGCAAATCGAGAAAAAACCTGATTGGCTCACAGGGTGCACAGGGTTGACCAGATAGGGCAGAGAGGAAACCATCTCAGTGGGAGGGGGGGCACGCGCTATGGAGGCAGCAAACCATGTTTCTGTAGGGGACACTATAGTTGAATTATCAACGAATTTGGTTCAAGTGCGTCAAATTATGGTTGATCAGAAGTGGAGCGGAATTGTGAAAACCGTATTCGAGGAACTGAAACTTATTCGTAAATTGTGAACGTACTCCCGAGTTGAGATATCCACATGAACATATAGCTCAGATTAATCATTGGACTGCTGATCACGCCATACACCGCCATGCCGATTAGGACAATAAGGTGTGCATTTCGCGTACCATTATCTGTTGCTCGTGCACAGCAATGTGTAGAGTTCAGACGGGTTATGGCCGGCAAGTTAACAATAACGCAACGAGTAGACAAGGAGTGTATTGCCGACACGCGAAATCGACGTGAGAGCGAGCGAATAGCAAGATGAAACGTTAGCACAGCGAAACGACAAGCGAGCAGGCAGTGGAGTCGTACGTTCGAGTGCGCGGGCGACATACCGATAACCATACTCGTTCAAACAAACATTTAAGCGCATACAAAAGTTGGAGGGGGAAAAAGAGTACACGTGTTAATCGTAACTTTGACACAGTTAGTAATAAACAAATAGGGTCGCTACAAATGCGATATCTGGTGTCGGCATTCCGAATATCACCATGACAACCATAGGTACTCGTAACCCCGTAAACGCGGTAAGCGGGAGAAGTCGACATAGTTGAACAATTGCGAATTCTGCCGTTAATCTACGGTTAACGCGACCATCCGTTGCACACCGGCCGAACGGGCGGAATCAGCACACGATGCCTGAGTCATGCCCCTCGGCACGGGACAGAATAGAATGACGTGCCAACCGTGGGTTGGGCTGGTCTTACAGTCAACCGATCAGATGGTTGAACACCAACGACCAGTGGGACTGTCGACAAGTGTGAACAGACCGTCGGGTAGGAGTACATAGGCCACCTACAACTGTGGGAACGTAACGGCAAAATCTTTTTCTGATGAAACAACGGCATCGGCAGCGACAGGAACAAAAACAACAGTAGATGAGTCGGACATTTGGGTGGTGGTTCATTGTCGGGTCATACCTCTTATGCGACTGTCTGAGTGGGGAATACGGTTAGGACTGAGAGGTTCACTACAAGCGGCTGAGATTGTGGTGGGAGCTGAGTGAGTGTTGGTGTGGATGTGTCGTGATTGTTTCGTTCGGTGGGCTAATTGTCAGAGTGCCAGTAATCCTGACTTACAACGACTCGTAGTTCCCAGTGCTTGATATAACAAGTCTGTTGTGAACACTCGAAAAATTCGTCCGACCAACTACGGAACGAGAGGGTGACCAAAAGAACTTGAATTATCCGGCTTCCGATAAACAGAGCAGTAGGTCTTCGTACTGAAGAATTATGCGACTGATTGCGCTATGTTCCACCCGAAAAAGTTAGTAACAGGATCAAAAAATGCGTGAGTATGCGTACGGTGCATGGTGATATACAAATATTCTCCAGTCAGAAGGTTGAGGGACAATTAGGGAATATAACGGTTGACGTGACCGAATAACCAATGCTTAGAGATCGGGTAGGTAAAACGGCTGAGGATTAATTCTGTACTGTTCTACGAGAATCCGTTCATTCTGATTGACCAAAATCGTTTTCCCCGAACAGAGGTGTTTTGGAGAGAAGAATAAGGACCCATAACAGAGTGCAAATGAGGTTTGCAACTGAAACACGAGGGATTGTTATGGCGCTTTGATGATTAGCCGAGATACCTGATAGTCAAACTGTCTTAGTGTGGCGCGTGTTCTTCACGTAGATCATCGGGTCATCAATTTGGAATTATCTGGGTGGCCCAACGGGGTGCACGTTGAACTGCAATTCAATCGATTTGTTTCATTCTATGAAATATGACAGT
>QNGE01002424.1:56689-71960 GCA_008508345.1 Paragonimus westermani
GTGAGATCACATTCGACGTCCCTAAACCTCTAAACTCCCCGCGACGTGAGACTTGCCTTGCCAGTACCACCGCGCCTGTTCACATTACCTTGTATATGTAAACTTACTACAAACCACTAGCATCAAAGTTAGTGGGCCGGCATAAGTGCCGCAGTTAAACTCTCAGCTGTGAAATGAATTCGCACTAGCACTACTTCTGTAGGTTACATTCACTAGGATAACAATGTTGAGCTAATACCGTTAGGAACGCCGCTTAACCAGCCTAACGCTTGTTTGAATTCTGAAGGTCGACTGGAATTTTCCGTCGACGCACTCTTCCAGTCTGGCGGCTGCTGCGCGGTTGTGCTCAAGGTGCTCTCACGTCCAGCTCCCTAGCAACCCTTAATTGTTACGTTAACGTCTGTTGTGAATGGTGAGTAAATCAATAAATAAAGTTTGTTTGCAGATTCATCGTTTTCTCCCTGCGACTTCCGATTCACGGTAGCATAAGGTTGGGGAAACTCTGGGCGTACGAATTCAGGATCTAGCACTACACTATATACCGGCCGTAAAAACATCTAAATTCGGCAGTTATCGTACACTTGGAAATGCTGATAATCGATTTTCTTTCGCGGTAATTTTTAACAACTGTTCGCACATGATAAACTTTTAAGCACTTCACACACTGTTATTAACGGTAAATCGAAAGTTATGCCAGAAAATTACCTGATCCATTGTTTGTTATAGTTCACATAGTCAACTTACGTCCCCCCGTTAATCGCACAGTTTTGTTCTTCACTCTTGATTTCACAACTATATCTCACGCAAAAATACATTCAACCCAACCCGGGCACTTAAAATCCCGTAATGGTTGAGCATTTAGCAAGATCTCAAAATTCCCTGGAATTCGGTAGACGAATGATGTCCAGTCGGGAGGTTCATCCGTTCCCTCACATAATTATATACTTTTTCTTATCCTCCCCATTATTACAAAATTTTCGACAAATTTCTCCGGGACCATCCACATGGAATAATGATGAAATTTTTTGACGGTACATTTCCTGTATCCTCCAAACACCACTTTTCGGCACGAACTCCAACAACAGGCCAGTGATCAGCTTGTGGAATGTCAACTGATGTAACAACTTAATTATTTTGTCGAATTTAGGATAATCTAAGCACTACCGACCCAGAAGTAAGTATCTCGAAGTTTTCTTCTTAAGGTAAAATTTCCCTCACAAAATATTTGTTCTGTTGCTGACTCAATGTACAATTTACAATTGTGGTGTTGAAATGTGTACATGGTATTATAATATGTACATTGGTCACGCTCTCTAAAGCGTGTTGTTCATCCGTGCAAGCGAGTCCAAGTGAGGGTAATGTTGAATGATACCGCGGACGTCACTGGATACCGTAATTAATGCCACACCTTCGATGTTAAATAACGGTAAACTTCAGACCTGGGCATATATAAAACATATCATGCTTCTACTGGGACATAACCGAAGGCAAGGAGGCTGCGGCAAACAGGTTGGGTTATTGGAGGTAATAGTTTTCATTCAGTGAAATCATTTCGAAACCTCCGTTTCAACTTCAACACAGGTCGTGGCATTGCGAGCCTACAAAGCACGTAGATCGAGTGTCAGGCATAGACGTCTTGACGGTGAGGCCTGCTTCTATTCCTGTGTAACCACTTTGCTTTCTAGAAGGCGTATGTGGTTTCACCAACTGGGGGGTTCAAGTGAATTCATAAACTTACGCGCATCCCCCAGCTATTGTAGTGACCAGCGATCGTGCGGCTTTTCTAAGGATCCCGGCTGCAACCACGTTTTATTGCTTGCCTGTTCTGTACGCATGATTCTGTGTACGCCTGCTACAGAAGGCCCGATATGAAGTCAGTGTCACGTTCTTCGGCCGTGCAACTAATTGCACGCAGCGAGTGTTCACTCCTCTTCTAACGATCCATCTATTCCTCCACTATTCAAGGTCGTTCGACCTGGACCTTTTCGAACGTTGTATAACGCACTCAAAGTTTCCACGCATTTCTTAATGGGCGCGCTTTTGATTGTCACTGAGTGGGCTGTGGCTCGATTCGCGCTTCTCTTTCTTTCCTTGGTTATTGCCGTTGGTTCCAGATTAGGCTAGAACTAACTGCTTATCATACTTTGCTAACATTGCTGGAAATATACAATTCGTTTTCGAACCCTGAAGTGTCCCTTTCGTTCAGTTTGATGGGACTGCGTTTCGACTGCTCTTTAGGAAAGGTGTTTCAAATTGTTAGTAAGCGAGGGTCGAACGCATACCCGTTTGTTCGCTACACTATACTGCCAAATCAACGTGTGTATGATTACAGTGCGCGGTAGCTAGGGTGAACAGATTATGCAACTATGTTTGGCATGATGGCTGGGAATCGTAACCCGATGTTAAGGTAGCTGCTCACGATGCCGCTAATTGTCCGCGATTTCCGGTTCAACGTGGCAATGATTTAACAACCCCACACATCCGCTGTCAGCAACTCTTCCGGGGATTTTTAAACGCATAATTTAACGGAAAATGCCTCACAACTTACGCTCTGCGCGTTCATTACCATTTATTAGTTAACACCATCTGTCAACCAGATTACAAATTTTGGCTACCTCGTCAACCTAATCTTCCACTGGGCCGTCGCAATTTTTAGTCCCTGATGAAGAACATTCTCACGTTGACACAAAGCCGAATTCTACAGCAAAACAGATGGGCAAGGCTTTCTAGAACATTCGATCGACCAGAATTAAGACGATATTTTAAATTCACACATTAGAGACCTGATAACATGAATATTTACCAGCTGCACAAAAATTTCGGCAACACGAAGTCTCACCTTCACTCGGTTTTAAAATAAGCGTCACCAACATTTTTAACTGTAAAGTCTATCACCTCCTTTCCTCTCTTGTTACTCCCTGTCACTCACACTTGCAGTGTTCATCTCGTATAAAAAAGACTTGCTGTTGTTTGAACCAATACACACTTCTCAGTCGCGCCTTTCTGTAACGCAGCGTGCCGTCGACGCTATTTTGGTTTTCGTTTGTGTAAGTCGTGCGTATGTCTTACTGGGCCTTTGGCTCACGCTTGTTTCTGTTATCTCTTTTTAGAGAACTATCGTTCGAACCCCTACTTCTAAGGAAAGCTATCCCCCGGTGTCTCCACGTTACACAAAATGGGTTTACGTGTGTAGCGAGTGCACGGAGCCAGAACGTCCGGCTTGCCTGTTACACTTCCACGCTGCCGTGGTTATAATTGACGAATCGTGGCAACATCATTTTATCACACCTAGTGGAGTCTAATTCGCTGGAACTTCTCTGCTATTATGAGGAAACGTTCTGCAAACACAGCGGAATTATTTTGCTGGAATCTCTCGTGGACAGTTAGCGTGTCGTTGTAGTACCCTTGAAGCAGTGTCGCTCCATTTCATTTTTCGGTTACATAATCACTCAGAACGAATTAAACTGACGCTGGCCACCTATATAGAATTCACAGTTTCAGACAAACACCATCGCCGATATCAGCCAACCAGTCTGCAACGGACAGATGAAGGTAATTTTCCCTGAAAGCTTAAACTTGGGTACACAAAACCCAAATTACCTCCATCGTCAAGCCAAAAGTCTTCCTGTAATCATCCGGACTACCACAAAGCAAAACCTAATGAAAACATTATTGGTGAAAATATCAGTAATTACGCGACTTAAACGTTCATGAGAGGCGCCAGTGAGACATTATGAATGGTGCACCGGCTAACACTGAACTCACCCACGGCTTAAGTTTACCACTAGAGCGCTGTACCCAAGTGGACTTTTTCAACAAAATTACCCCACCCGTTGATTCAGAGGTATACAATTAAAAGTCTTAAGGGTGAACGTATAATCTGATGCCCTTATTCCCCACTAGTTTGTCGACGGTCTTCGGACTGTAATGAAATTTTAGACACGTCCAGAAGCACCGTCTGACTTGCCGTCTTCAGATGCCACAACTTAAGACAATGGAAGACGCTTAGCACAATCCAAAAACCCTATCAGTTTAGTTTTTCTCCACTAGATTGGCGGATAAGCTAGACCTTGTTGATAAGGAAGTGAACTTCGGTGGAAACAAGTGTTCACTTTGTGAGCTAACTACTCACTGTGAGCCCCTCCACTGCGGGGCATGGTCACTGCACTTATCAGCTTAAGTCCACTGTCAAACGTGTCCATCCTCGGCAGCAGACCGGTTGCTTCCAGGTAAACATGATATATTCATCTAACTGAATTTTGCAACTTGGTCCATTGTTGAAAATACCGATTAACTTCAGTGCAGTTGATAATTTGGCTCTGATTCTGGTCACCAAGGAAAATTGTGTTCCCTTATGTGGTAAGAGTTTCAAACGTTAACTGACTCTCAAAAGATGATTCTGAAAAAGTGGTCCATGCCATACACAATTCCAACGAGCTACACTTGGCGTATCTGGGATCGAACGTTGTTAGTGTCGTGGGTGCCTGAATTTCAACCCAGCTGGCAGACGACTTCCCAATTCAACTTCCCTCAACTTACGTAAAGAGTATGCGGAAAGTTAAGGGACTGTGAGCCACACCCTGAAGTGGCAGCTTGTTTTATCATGACTAGCACTCATTTAGACACGTCGCTCAAATGAAGTCGCGGGAAGGGCATTGGAACATTGTGCAGGAAATATTGTGCGGCCGTTGGTAGCGGACGAGGGCTCGAACAATGGCAGCTGACAGCTACTTATTGAAAACACTCACGCTATTGCTGCATCTTACACACAGTAAACACGCTTGAAGACTGAAACTTACGATACATCGGAAGATGAACTGTGACAAAAAGTTCAAGAATCGTCACTTGAACCTGCTAGGGAGAAGATGCGTAGGTGGATTTGGGAAGTCAGAGGAAAACAAGCAACGGATTAGGACCCTAGACTATTTTCAAGGTCAAAGACAGATCCCGCGCTCCACAGGCCAGAGCGTGATTTCACACTGTTGGTCCGCTGTTTACTCACAGACCCCACTAGGCGTTTCCACCTTCGCTTACCAGACAGACAATGATTACTTTCTTCTCGACACTGCCAAGACGGAGGTCACACGCACACATTCACGCGTTCATCGACTGCACCAACTTAACGCCCGTCATTTGACGAGCGCGTAGGAAGGCGACTCAACATGCACAAAGAAAACGCAACTGTTGACGCCAGGCTTCGTATGGTCAACAAGTCAGTGACTCGCGAAGAAAAAGGACACTAAGCCAACGTGCACAAGGACGTGAGCTTCACCACAGTCGCGCAGCTCTATATCGCCTCCGGGTGATCTTGTCCCTGTAAGACTGTCGGCACAGTGTACGCCTTGGATAGTATTCACACTTTTGTCAACTCGTTATTGCACATTAGCCTCATGGTTTGCTTATTGCTCAGCATTTCTGTAGTTCTGTCTATCCGTGCTATACAACTTACTACTCAGCTATGCACCCTCTCATTGTTATAAGTAACCCTTGTTAGGCCGCACTTAGTCAGCCATAGCCCACACCACATCACCCACCCAACATTCACGCATAAAAAATGTTTGGCTGCCGAAGAACACGTAAGATAGCTTAGCAACGTGTAAGAGGACGGGCAAGATTACTCCCAGCCACAGTGTTCGGCTTGTACATGTTTTGTTGCGAACATATTCAGGAGGTTAGCCGCTGTTTTGTCATACGAGCCTTGGTGGTAACCCTCGTTAATTCGGGAGATTTTCACGTTGTCGAGTAGTTCTGGCGAGCGTAGTTTGAATTATATTTGGAAATCAATAACTCCATTAGAGCCGCCTCAGGCTGGAGGTTTTTGTGGCCGTTCTATGGGCGACAGAAATATGATCAGCTAAGACGTTCGGAAGGAATTTGCAGGACGCTCGCCGGACAATTATGGAATGGTTTTAGTGACCGGGTGTGTTATCTCAGCTGTGCATTTTTGGACGGCCACCTCACTGGAAACATATATTCTGATGCTGCAATGTGCGTAATATATGGAAAGAGTTTCGACTCGTGCTGCTACGAAAATATTCAGGTCAATACATCAGAGATAGACAGTAACGAAGCTTTAAGGGCACGCGGGTGATCTCTCCATGCACAGTGAGGAAGACAACACAAGGTAACGTGAATGCAATGACGCAGAATTATAATTTGACCGCTGTTTTCCCTGTCTATTTGTTGATTCTCCAAGGTTATTGGTTGAAATGTGCTGTGCATATAACAACACTTCCCAGTGTTTTTGAAAATGCCGCTTGTCCCCTTCATCCAACTAAACCCTAATTATTTCCAATTTGCGCAGGAAGTTGTGCGCGGTGTTTCACTGCAGAGATTCCCTAGAACGAAATTTTCAGTCGGCGAAAACATCCCAACAAGAGAATTGTCAGGGCAAACAGAGCTCAGCGAAGCGGAAAACAAGATGCCGGGATCAATGGAAAAATTTAGGTGTAACAACTCACATTAAGGTGGTAATGTGGATGAATTACGTAAGCGGTAAATATCACACAGACAAATCATTTTTTTCTAACTTGGAGATTTTTACTTATTGAACCTTGTGTCTAACAACGGCAGGTGGCCAAACACTTTATAAATTTGTTCAATGCCGAACTAGCCGACAACGTAACAGCAGCATTCCTCAACGTTACACTCTTCAGGCGCAGATAACTGTTTAAAACACTCACGCCGTGTTTTCCTTGCTCGTTACTACCGCCAAGTCGTCCACCAACACGTCAATGTATACGATACCTCCCAGTTACACTGTTCTGCTGCGATCAAGGGGTTTCTGACCCTAGTTTCTGACCGAGTAGATATTGTGTTCACTTCTAGTGGTCGTTGCACGGAACAGGCGAAGCCAGACAAGTAAGGTCGGACATTCATAAGCTAAGTTTTACAGTAGCCCAAATGGTCTCAATGAATGAGAGCTACCAAGAGAACAGTGAGGAAAGATGTTTTTCTCGGAGGTTTGCAGGGACGCAAGTTCGGTTGGGGGTTCTGATGTGTTGAGGTCAGTGTTGTGGAACCCCGAAACTTGAAGTGAAAAACAGATTTTTCACTTGTCTTTCTTCAGGTTAGTTCCCCGGAGAGATGGCGTTGAGGGGGCTAGGAAGCATTCTTCAAATAAAACCTGCCAGTGTTCGTCCACCCAGCCATGTCAATTTGAAAACTTTATAATCCATAAGTACTAGGTTAGCAACCCGTATTGCACTGGGGTTGTCATGAGTTTGTCGGGGGAAGCGCAACTAAATGCACAACCATTAGGCTACGGCAATCCAAGAGTTCTGAGGGGCAACCACGGTTGCCACCCTGGACGAAATCATAAAGTGGTTTAAAAATATTCGTGACCGGGCTGGAGGTAGGCAGCATAGGCAAGGTGGACTGTCTGCCCGAGAGGAGATCAGGTCCTGACGGTTACGCCAGCCGTACAATAAATCACCACTGTCATTATCGTTTATAATTAAGCTAACCATTTCTTCCTCTCACATTATACAGATATCGCAAACATCATGCATCAGGGGGACAAAAATATGGACTAAGAATATGTGCATATAACACTACCATTACAGACTGCGTACTTCACTTTGAAAATGAAACTCAATTCGGATTTCGTTCGTCCTACAAAAGGGAGCGTTCCGCACGTTACATTTTGATTGGCCAGTGTTGACCAACACTAGCATGACACTAAGGAAGATTGATGCTGGTGAATGGGCGCTAAAACTGGAAACACAAGATAACCGAGAAACGATTGCGCAGGTTTCATTCGCCAAATAGTGCTACCTGAGATGGTGGACTACGATATCCTATCAAAACGCAGCAAATGAAGGCCTGGTCACTTAAGAAGTACCTAGGTAATGCACCAATTAGTGAAGGAAATTAGCACACGACTCTCAAGCTCCGAAACCAATAGCTTGACCCGGAGAGCTAGCAACGTCGAGGAGGAACCCGCCATACCAAACTTATATAGTTCTTGCGATTATTTTGCATTAACGACAACGATATAGCCCCTCACGTCCATTGCGTAGACATCTAGGACGAGCATAAGCAGCGCGCAATATGGAAGTTCTGTTTGTAACCTATGAAACAGAAGGTGCACAACTCCGGCTATCCTCACCGAAAAGGTTAGTCGTCAGCTCGGGTCGGTCTTTGGGCGCAAATCCGGATGACCACAGACATTCATCAGTTGGAATCTCCGTCTTTTGGTACATCCAGTCGAATATGTGTGGGTTAACTGCGTGGAAAGCCATGAGTGAATTCAATCATTCCACCTATATCAGGAGGTTAATTACGCGAGGTGGTGCCCCAGTTCCTGTGATCGTTAGCAATAGGCAAACTGTTCATCGTCTGGCTATAGTCGAGATCTTCGGTGGGTGTTGGGCAAATCTGCAAGTTGTGGTTCACTAGGGGGGCCAAAGCAGCAGTTGTGGTGGATAGAACTGGCAAACGGTACTGGAAAAGGTGCACGTGCTGGGTGATAGGGGCCGTAAATGTCTGCCACAAATTGAACTCAGATGTGTCCGTGGTCAACATTCGAAACCGATAGTCAGTTAGGAAGAACCATAAGGGTAGTCGTCAAATCCCACGGGATCGCCTCGGTGTCCACAAGGTAATAGTGAGTGAGCCATCAAATTTCGGATACAACTCGTTGTAAAAGTTGGATGAAAAAATGAGGTGGAGTGGCAGCGAATGTTCTTCAAAACATGGTGCTGGTACGCTGATTGAGTTATTTGATTGCTCGACGTACTCATAAATGACCTCGATAGTCTGTGACAGAAGACATTTGTGAACAGTGAAGATACATCCGAGGACCACATGTGCTTGTTATGGTGGTCAATATTTATGGCCTGGGCAGCAAGATCGGAAGTGTCATGTAGGCTGCGAGGGTATAAGTTCTGACAAGCTGGGTCGAACTGTCGGGCTAATCACGTTGGTGCTCGACTACGAGATTCGATTCTTTGTGCCCCGAAAAACTTCGTACGAATGCTATCCTTGTCGTATTCAAAGATCTCACCCTTAACGTCAACCTCGACCAAACTGTGACCAAACTGTGAGGGTTTGCCGAACCACTCACCACATACACCAACAATTCGTTGTTTGTTCGGAATTTTGTACATTTTTACACAGGCCAGTAAGAGTTTCGTGAATATTGGCCTAATCCTGCTGAACATATGTAACTGCATCGACGTGATGAAAACTTACCGAAACCAGTTGGTTGTCACCATTGCCTCCCAACTTCCGTCATTCGCTGATTCACGAACAGTCGCTTTGTCTCAACTCAAACATTTTCCAAAACGAACCCAGTTCAATTTTATCGTCCCCCATTACTGATCGCTGCCAAGTCTTCCGTTTCGTTGCGCAGACACACTCTTTGTTCACGTTTTGAGGAGTTTTCACATTCGACGCGAATGACCCACTCTTTTTTGTACTTATTCAACTAATACCCTATTAAATCCACATTTTACAAGCACCTTTCCTCCAACAACTTCGGGGGGCAACTTATCCTTCTCATCAATACATATTTAGAAGGGCGATAATTTGGCCATTGGATTGAGTCATTCCGCGTGAACACGATTCGTTGACGAACGATTCGGCACCCCAAAATTGCATTTCAAATAAAAGCTGAATGCAAGTTAGGCTATTCTCGGGTGGTCATTTCGAACGCAGCCGCTACGCGGTCAACACTATGAGGCGCATTCATTTTGGATGGAATGCAAGACACGGAGATGTTAGTTTCATCATGTGGCTTCCACATTCTTTCAGTGTTTCGTAAGTGTTTCTGATGGCATTTGTGTAGTTCGCCGGTATGGTGTTTTGATGTGGGACCAGGTTGGAAAGTTCCGGTTTTGGCTACAGCTACATGGTTGGGGCATATAGGCTTATCAAGGAACATAATGCACAGGGGTGTTAACTGACTGTGTACGACCTACAACAATTTAACGTGTCCTGCCAAACTTTCTTGTGAGTTTTCAGTTTTCATGAAACTGCGAAATGTTTTCTCAGTAGTCTTGCCTACATTTGGTGTTCCCAAAGAACACCTTATAGAACTTTGCATACAGCAACCGGTGAAGTAGTAATCCACTTCTAACCATCCCGAACAATACACATTACTGGACACCCAGGGAAACTGTTATGGGCCACGTGGTGCAAGCCTATACATTCTCTAAGGACCACAGAACACCATGTGCAATAATCCTATGCCAAAAGTTCCATTCGATTACAGAATGTCTTCTCCACAATTTTATGGAACAATAGAATGTATATATCGGGGGGGGGATGCATAGAGTTTGCTGGGTGTAATAGTTTTGTTGTAATGAGAAGAAAATGGTGTACTCGGAACTTGTCCACGGTATCACCTTCGTTAGGAGCATCACGTTGATCTTCATCATTGAATCTGCATTGCGAAAATGCTTTTACTGGAAGTTTCGCGGTCGAACATGCACTTCCACTTTGCAGAGACGCCCAGTTTTGCGTGGTTTACAGAACACACATGAACCTTTGATTCTTGCCCACATTGCGCTTGCGCTGTACTCCACCTTGAATGTCAGATTGACAGGCCTTCAAAGCTATGCCATCACGTTTGTAGATTAATCATCTATTCGCGGTATATACTCAATCTTTTCTTATTCTAGTATTACAGGTAGACACCAGTCGTTTAAACGATGAACCCAAAAATGATTACAAATGACGTCATCAGTTGACTGTCTTATTTCTTTTCTTCTGAGATGGTTTGAGGATAGTTGATATGTCCCATTTTTTCACTGAGTACCTCGTGAATATAAACTCGTTCATTTGGACGAATTTTCCATAATACCCTATGGGTTGCTTTTCGTTTGCACAAGAACACCACGGAAACGGATTAGTTCCTGCTACCCGTTCATCTTCCGAAATCTCATTTTTCAGCATCTAACAACTCGATTCTGACAATACTCACTCTCTACCCCGGTGTCGAAGGGTATTCCTCTCAACGCGTTCTTCAATGCAATTTGAAATGAAAAGTGCTAACATTGTTAAATGTTCCAAGCACAGTTTCACCGTTATATCTTGCGTGGTTTACTAATCAATTTTGTCCATGGACATTCTGCATGGCGAAAGTCATTCGGACGGTGGAACTTTCAGTGTCAACCTAGATTGTCGATAGGTTGGATCTAGACTAGTCGCAATTTTCGTTTATCCGGTGTCTATAACTTCTGAGCCAACCCAGCGGCCGACTTCGATCCGAAAACAAGAGACGGAATGGCAAGTTCCATATAATTATGGTGCCGAAGTATGAAATTCTTTAAGGAACTAAAGGGACGAAATTAACGACAAACTTCTTCGTCAAACCCACCGAGTTGACCAGGTTGAAGGCCCAAAAGTTGCGTGAACATGAACGGACACAACTCATTTAATGACGGATTTATGAAGCGCGAGTCAGACGAGAGCACACTGAATCAAACGTCCACCGGCTGAAGGTGGAGAAAGGACGAGCTGCGTTAAAAGTAGTTTCGACAAGTGAACGCCGTCAAAATTCAGCAGTTTTTCCGAATCCGTACAAGTGAAGACATATGCCCGAAAGCATGGGCGGTGATCTCGAACGTGTCCGGTTGGTCGGACAACGGTCTATCGATCAACCAAAGAGAATTTGATGCCCATCCTTTTCCTACACAAGCCTTCTTCCCGAGAATCGGTTCCGCCATGTCTAATTACAAGGCTGCAAACTTTTAAGGGATCATAGCAAACTTGACGGGTCGTTCGTCAGAACCAGCCGTTGCATCAAGCCTCAGTTCAGAGGAACACAATATTATTTTGCCCACAACAAAGTGCAAATCATACCCTCCCAGGTTTAGTCGAACCCAGCACATAGTGATGGATTGTGTACCAAAGGCGAAGAGTCCTACCAATGCTTGCTTCCCCACTGGCGTCAACTCTTGATATACAACTTTTCGTCAGGTGTGTTTTAGTGACCTCATTATATTTACGCACCAATCCAGTCTCCTGTGGAAATGTCTTACCCAGTAAAGTCAGAGGCCTTGGGGGCACCTGTGGATTATCCGGAAGGATTACACTATCAGGCCACCAAGACAAGCCAGTCTCATGCTGCCCATTTTTGACCGTACCACAAGACCCGACACTATACGACACTGGTTGGCCACAGCAGAAGTCAGGTACCTGGTCAGATAACCCGCGCTCAACGAACTCTCTGTCAGCCAGGCGCTGAATCAACCGTTCTGGCTGAGTGCCACTTAAACAATGAACTTCAATCTTACTGTTGCTGACAGTGACGTGGGACCTCGCGAAGTTCAACCCAAGACGGTCCTCACAGAGTATGGCTGATATGTGCTCCATGTCCGTTGAGCTATTATCCAACGTACCTTCAGCACATCACAGCCTATTCTTGAGCCCAATTAACCGTCTTTCATCAGGATGAGAAGCAGGACGGCCCAACGTGCCAGACGCTGGACGATCTTCTCAAACATGGTTTCCCTTCATCCAACCCAAAGGCCATTAACGGTAAAAACCGTACCAACGCTGGTTCAGCCTACATCATCTAAGGACATACCATCTAAATTCGGCTCTTGACATTGAGTGATATCTGTCATCTTTAATGTACGAATGTTTAACGCTCGTTCACCTGCTGTTAACTTTGTTCTCTTAACTCATTACTCATCAATGAGGGTAGTATCCGAACCGTTATTTAGAAAGGCGAGCGACCCAGTCGTCCTGACTTACCCAAATAACCCGACGGACACAAAGCCAAGACGAGCCCCTCTATCTTATAAGCGGCAGGCTACACAGTGCAAATTCCTTGAACCTGGTTCAGACCACACCGAAGACGAGGCTGCGTACATCAGAGTCTCTTACCGATCTCGACATTAAGGCTGTGAAAACCGTGTATGAACTCTACGATACATGGACATGCAGTTTGGTAGCAGGCAAGCGAAACATCCCTTACACCTAGAACCACAAGTCGTCCGTTTTCAAACTGTTTGCATTTCGACAAAATGTGACCGTCACCACAAATTGCACACCGCTGTGGCCTATTCAAATTTCCGAAGACGGTTGAAACACGGGGTACTCTTTGCGAATCTTTTCAGAGACGCACGATTTAGTATCTAACAATGTAACCCCGTGAATGCCGAGCGATTAGTTTATAATACACGTTGGCAAGACATAAATTAGCTCTCCTTCGGAAAACTCCGACTGAGCCATCTGACGAATGCTCCCGACCAGTGATTATGAGACAGTCACCCACTTTTGAACACTTTTGTAACATCGAATACTTAAGTAGGATTATGTGAAAATTTCGACTCATTTCTACCCCTTCCAGGTGAACAACCCCGCATTCTCTGCCTCTGCTTTTTCTGACCATTAATTGGACCTTGACCCGGACGTCATCGTTCAGCGTGTCAAATCGACAGCTGTAGGAATAGCCAGTTGCCTAGCACTGTACTATGCTTGAGTGGCGCGTGCAACATCTTTTTGGAGCCTGACTTGTTCCATTGTTTTCGAACCTGTTGGCTGCTCGAAAGAACCCTGTTGATCGTAGTTCACCCTCAGCCTGTTGGGTACCAACGTGTGATCTGTCTTCCCGGAAACGATCCGTGAATCGAAGCTGCTGAAGTTGTCATCTTGTTCGCTTTGATAATTTTCTCAACCGTACCGTGGTATTGCGATCCGAACAGGATTTGATTACCCAGGATCGTCGATCTGTCATTATGCGTAGCTTAATATCTTCGTCGGGGGGTTGTACTGTTCTCAGCGCTTATCTCCAAACTGTAGAACCCTCGATTTTTTCTGGTGATTCCAAGAAGCAATTTGATCTGGATGCTCGACAGATTCATTTGAGTAGGCCAAGTGTGCTATTGATTTCGCCCGATGTGCATTGTCAGTTTAATTATTTGTGGGAATGTTCAGGCGAGATCTGCGTTTTTACGAGCTGTGCTGAGAAGAATGCGAGATGAAAAGAAGGTTGAACTAGTGATGGTTTCATTGCAAGCTATGCCATGAGTAAGAAGAATTAGATTGTACGTCACGTTGGCTGACGATGGTGAAGGAGGCTGGAATGATAAGATCGAAGCGAAAAACTGATGATAGAAATGAGCAAAGCGTTCACCTTCTTAAGTTCATTGATGACTGTTGAATCGGGTGACAGTCCGCTCTGCAGGATTAGAACGGGCTTTGTCGTTTGCAGAGGTGGGATTTGCATTAGCTCCACTGTCTGAAAGCTTGGAACGGCCAAAGACTGAAGGTGGCTCTCTTGATCGCCTTCCATGACCCACTGGGGGTTCACGCAGCTGTTCAACGATTATATTGGAACTAACGTGCAGGATGACGGGCTGGAACTCATATGCCCAGTGTAATACTACGGTGGTCGCGCAAGAAAGACGATAAGTGAATGTTTCACGCTGGATTCAGGGTGACTTATCAGGGAGCATGCCAATTGTTAAGTGGACTTACGAACAGCCCGATGGTTTGGTGGATTTATGATGGGTGGACTGCTCTTTAACGGCAAATATGCAATAAACAGCGTTGAAGCCTCACCGTAGTTGTCCGTACGAATGCAGAACTGTTCTATTTCGCCGTGTCCAATGAACTGCATGGTTACCTTCAACACAGTGACAACAGCAAAACGCATCATGAGAACCCTACCCTTGAATCCATAACACAAATTGGCGAAAGCTGTGGTTCACTTCGTTGGTATGGCACAGGAATCGCCGTTTCGTGAACCGGCCGAGGTATTCTCACATTGTGCAAAGATTGCAGCAGATATGGTCAGATAGTCAGTGAAAGTCAACGTAGGTGATCGAGGACAGCGCATTCGTCCGAAATCTGTCGGGAATATGAGGAAAGAGGTCCTCTTCAGTCACTCGAAGTTTTCGTTAGCCAAATTTGGGCAAGGTCTGTCGTACCGATTGTGACTTGTGCTATCAGAAGCACATTCTCGAGATGTGTGACTCTCACTTAGCTATGCTTGTGTTCACAAAATCGGACCACCTGCGACTGTCTGGATGTTGTCCTGTATGCTCCTGGTTGTTGGGGCTCTGGTTATTGTGGCCTATTGTTCGTGTGGCGTTCGTGTGTTCGGGGTTGGTTTTGGCGTCTACTCAGTGCGTGTGATGGTGGTTGTGGGTGTGTGACCGAGGAGGCTCGTGGCGTGCGCGTTGTGTATGAGGTAGGTGAGTGTATGAGTTTGTGTGTATTGTGTGTTTTGTGATGACGTATTCCGTGATTCGCGGTTTCCTCTGACTTGTGATGTTCATTGTGTAATCGCCTTCCTTGGAAGTCTGACGTGTTA